>JAPMUY010004933.1:0-35808 GCA_026901105.3 Galaxias olidus
AGAGCTCAATTTTGAGTGTCACAGCAGAGGGTGTGAATACTTGCCCGCATGGAGTTTGCCAAAAGGCACCTAAAGGACTCTCAGACCATGAGAAACTAAATTCTCTGGTTTGATGAAACCAAGATTGAACTCTTTGGCCTGAAGGCCAAGCGTCATGTCTGGAGGAAACCAGGCACTGCTCATCACCTGGCCAATACCATCCCTACAGTGAAGCATGGTGGTGGCAGCATCATGCTGTGGGGGTGTTTTTCAGCGGCAGGAACTGGGAAACTAGTCAGGATCAAGGGAAAGATGAATTCAGCAATGTACAGAGAGATCCTTGATGAAAACCTGCTCCAGAGCGTTCTGGACCTCAGACTGGGGCGAAGGTTGACCTTCCGACAGGACAACGACCCTAAGCACACAACCAAGATAACAAAGGAGTGGCTTTGGGACAAGTCTGTGAATGTCCCTGAGTGGCCCAGCCAGAGCCGAGACTTTAACCCGATTGAACATCTTTGGAGAGATCTGAAAATGGCTGTGCACCGACGCTCCCCATCCAACCTGATGGAGCTTGAGACGATCTGCTAAGACGAATTGGAGAAACTGCCCCAAAATAGGTGTGGCAAGCTTGTAGCATCATACTCAAGAAGACTTGAGGCTGTAATTGCTGCCAAAGGTGCTTCAACAAAGTATTGAGTAAAGGGTGTGAATACTTATGTACATGTGATATTTTATTTTTTTATTTTTAATACATTTGCAAAAAATTCTAAAAAACTTTTTTCACTTTGTCATTATGCGGTATTGTGTGTAGAATGTTGAGGAATTTTTTTTATTTAATCCATTTTGGAATTAGGCTGTAACATAATAAAATGTGGAAAAAGTGAAGGGGTATGAATACTTTCCGGATGCACTGTATGCTACTGCGTATATTGAACTCATAGTTTATTCATTTTTATGCTACTGTCTACACTTAACTATGCCCCCACTGTACTGTTAATACTGTTGTACTACTATATACCCAAGCATAATCATAGTACCATTGACTTATTTTTATAATCCTACCTAAACATATGTACATACACTCAGCACTTTGCCATGTATCTGGTTAGATGCTAAACTGCATTTCATCTGTCAGTACCTGTATTCTGCATTAACAATAAAGTTTAATCTAATCTAATCCAATTTACATAATTCAAACCTATTAAGGAAATGTGTTGTTTTTTCCAAATCGCACAACATGAGAGTATAAAAATGGTTGCTAAAGCCCTAGAAGTTATAGGAGTGGGATTGTTCTGTGTAATAATATCTGCACCAACACTTGGATCATGGTATGGACCACAATGTGGGCCTATCTAACTTGTGGTTGGGTGAGAGTGAAATAATATGGAAGAAATAAAAACTGTTAAAATAAAGGTTTTGTGCAATAATCACAGTCTAAACCAATAGAATCAAGGGCCACAAACCCATCCGGTATTATTTTCTTGAATTTAATGGAAAAGCAACTCCACATATTTAGGGTTTAAAATGTTTTGCAGAAAATAATTCATTGGATTTCGTTTTGCCGCTGTTCACAAGACAGACACACATCACACACACAACAATCAGTCTGGGTGATACTACGGTAGCCAATTTGCGCCAGACTTGCTCACCCAACATACAGTATCTCAACAGACTTTTGCACACACAGATCAGACACACACACACACACACACACACACACTCTACACAGAAAGTCCCTTGGGTCAGCTGTGGTTCAAACCAAGGACCTTCTTGCTGTGAGCAGTGTTAATTTTGTCAACGGAAATTTTGACTACAAGTATTCGTTAACAACCTTTTTTTTTCCACAACTAAATTGTAACGACAACGTAAATGAAAAAAAAATTGACAACATTGATTATGCCCTGACGAATTAAGATGAGACGAAATATTAAATAATATTTTGATGATTATTTTTCCCTGCTCTGAGTCTGTATGTCCACGCAATTTTGAGCAAAAGCCAGGTCAACAGTATTATTTCAACACACTAACATAACCTTGTGAGAGCTTGAAATCTAGCCTAAACCGTGCAGAGTCTGCCAAGTATAAATATAAATTGTATGATTGATTCGATAACATTAGAAAAACTTAACGTTACATCTCATAGTGCCTGCTCTCGCTTTGAATGCAGTGACATTCAGTTTAGCCAGATTGCATAAGATAGTTACGGTTAACATCAGCCACTGCCCTCTTGCGTAGGGTGCCGCATTTAGCCTACTGTTCAAGTGGTTGCATGTGTAGAAGTGTGCATATAAACCAGAGCCATAATGTTAATTCCCTTAGGAGCCAGGACTAAAACATTGATGAAAATTTGACGAAATCGAAAACTGACTAATACTGGCTAAATCTAGACTAAAACCAAATGAACAAACAAAATAAGATGACGAAAATTTGACTTTAACCCAAGTACAATTTCCGTAAGCCACGAAGACGGAAACTAAATTAAAAATGCTTGTCAGAATTAACACTGGCTCTGAGGCAACAGTGCTAACCACTGAGCCACCGTGCTGGATATGAATAAGCTGTCAATGAGGAACAGCTAAACATGTATTCATCTGGAGGCGCCATATTGGCCTCTAATAACATTCGCTAAACAGTGCACAATCATTAAACGTTACCACCAGTACACATCTATTTAGCATTATATGCAATGACAGAGCTACATTCCTACCATAATAACGTAAATATTAACACATCGCTGTAATCTGACCAAGGTGTCCCAACTATGACTTTTTGTTTTGCTAATTTGAATTGCAGGTTGTGGAGACCCAGTCTATGGCAGGCTTCCCCCTTAAGGGATATCTAAGGCTGGATGAGGTAATTGAAGAACAATACCTCTCCAGCACATCCTGAGCTCCTGGCCACTCCCCTCGTGTGAAATGAATTAGGAGCTACCTATTTAAAAGGACTTTTGTGACTTTAAAGAAAGAGAGCTCAACACTGACCTAAGAAGGCCCAAAGGTGTATGAACAGATGGGGAGACAGGACCACCCCTGAAAAAAAGGTTTTGCTCCCTATGGTAAAAATGTCTGCTGTAGCTAATTGTTCTCTTTACCTTGGAGCATTTTCTTCTAGTTAGGAGTGGCTGATAGCGGCCAAGGAACAGGATGCCAAGCTCGGAGGCTGCCACCAATTGAAGACCCTTGTTTGGGAAGACCCTAAGTTCATTATTTGGTTCCCACTTCTCTTCCCTTTAAAATATAACAAAATACTGGTTTTATTAGTTATCTTTGAAGACAACACAAACAACCTCAGCACAGCCAAATGTGTCACAGATGGTGGAGAGTGTGGGCACAGCTAATGTCGGCATGTGAGTGTTTTTGGGGTTTGAACATAGACCACGGGGGCCGAAAGCAATGGAGGCAGCAATAACAGCCCTGTTGGATGTCCAGACCCAGCAAATGGCAGCGCTCCAGGATACCATCGCAACAGTGTGCCAAGGGTTGAGGAACCCCGAGAAGGTCACTGAGCCAAGGCAACTCCTCACTAAACTAACGGCTGGAAATGATGTGAAAGTCTACCTGGAGCTGTTTGAGATAGTCGCTTTCCGGGAGAAGTGGAATCATAGGGCCTTTTTTGGTAGGAGAAGGCCAGAGGACTTGCTGCGCTTTACCCACTGGTGAGGGCATGGACTGCCAGAATTTACGGTTCAGTTTACAAACCCAGGCCCAGAGGTTAAATTCCTGGACCAACAACTCGAACCTGCCAGTAGGGCACCAAGTTGCCAGCCTGGGCCGTCTAATCTGGAAAAGGGTCACAAAGTATGACAGTATGGTGACTGTGGTCAGACCTGAATTTGTAGGCGTACTTAAGGAAAAACTGATCTGTGTCTCTTGCACGGATGGAAACACCAAGAGCTACCCCACTGCCCAGGCTTAGATGCAAACCTCTTGTGGAGTTTACCAATCGTTGGGGCGGTTGTAAGGGAAATTTTGGCATCCTCACGGATGTTCAAGCCTAAGCTGTTGTTCCAATGTGGGAGAGGGGTCAGAGTGAAGACCAGGTCACGAAAGAGACAGTATGTGCCTTTTGGAGACACTGAAGGTTTTGTGTCTTAGACATAACATAAAATGATGTCTACATGTCCTATGTACGTGTCCTTATCAATGCTGATTACGTTCACTACCCCTCCACCACGACCAATGGAATGATTGTTTATCTTAGACCAATATACTCGTTTCAACCTTGTCAACTAATCAGAACTTGCTATGTCGTTAGACTGATCTGACTGTAGTAATTTCTGTGTACAGACTCTGACTCAGACTCTGTAGTCATCAATAAAATTGTACTTGATCATTGCACGGTTTCTCCCTCTCATTAATTGTTTATTTTCTGTCATAGATTGAAATTATCCATTACACTGTCAATTATCTCCCAGTTCCGATGCTGGTGGGATGGGACTGCCCAGTTTTTGATCGCTACTGGGATGAGGGGCCACTAAATTATACCCCCATAGAAGCTACGACTGTCTCGTCTTTCACCCACCCAAGCCTGTGCTGCCCTGTTGCCTCCAGATGCCCCGTCGGACCCTGAGTCTGACTAGGAAGGAGCCCAAGCCGCACAAAGCCTGGGGCTATTGGGGGAGACCCAGCCGCCATAGAAGACACTCCACGGCCAGCCCAAAACTGACCTACCGTAATCCCCTAAGCCTACTAACCATTATAGAGACTCCCTTTTAACGAAATGCCATGGGTTTTGTGGGGCTGCTGCCTAAATCTAGTTGCGGACATGGCTATATTCTGGTAATCCTGGATTATGCAACATGCTATCCGGACGCAATACCCTTAATCACGACCAGCGCCAAAACTGTGGCCAGGGAAGTCTTTCTCCTGTTCAGTCGAGTGAGCATGACAGACAAGATCCTCACTGATCAAAGTTCCTGCTTCATGTTCAAGGTTCTGCAAGAGATGTACAAATAGTTAAATGTAAGGCAATTGTGCACCTCTGTTTATCATCCCCAAATTGACATTTTAGTAGAACATTTTAATCAGACCTTAAAACAAATGCTAAGAAAATTTGATTGAGACTGATGGCAAAAACTGAGACCAGTTGCTGCCGTATGTTCGCCATCAGAGAAGTGCTCAAAAGCTCCACAGGGTTTTCCCCATTTGAGCTGCTATATGGGCGGTAACCCAGGGGGATGCTGAACCTGGTCAGTGCAGTGCAAGGCCATCCAAATTTACCAATCTGTTGAAACAGTGGCAGGAAGCTGAGATTGCAGTGGTATATGCTTTCTCTGCAGGAAGCGCCAAACGTCGCCATAGGGCCACAACTCTTCCCAACAGATCCTACAAGAGCTGGTGTCCCAGAACTTTGCTCAACTACACTCCCATGTGTCTCATCATGAGCTGTATGAACCAATGCAATCGGGCAATCTGAAAATTGTCTGAAACAAACAACAAAAAGGTTGGTGATGTGGTCCTCACAATCGACGGCTCCACTATTTGTTCCTCTGCCAAGATCAGAATTCTCGGTATGGTCTTGGATTCCACCCCTTTCTAAACGGCATATAAAATCTGTCACCAAGACTGCTTTCTTCCACCTGAAAAACATCTCTAGACTCAGACTATCACTCCCAGATGCTGTTGCTAAAACACTCACACTTTCGTTACCTCAAACATGGATTACTGCAATGGTGTCCTGCTTGGGGTGTCAAACGAGAACTGCAAGGATTCTCACTTGCACTAAAGCCTGGCAACGTATGCGATAACAATATTGCGAAGAACAATATGACTTGCGATAAATAAACAAATATTGAAGTGTCCACAGTTCTGCCTTTCTGCTGCTTTCAGTATACCGCTCAAATACAACAAATTGCCTATTGAGGAAACCAACATATTTTTATTGAACAAATTGAACATGTTTCTTCTTAAAAATAAAAGAATGATGATTACATTATAAAGTGCAGTTTTCCACTCCTACTCTCTCCCAGCTCCTTTCCAAATATGTCTCCCCACGGCAAAGAAGGCCACGGTAACTGATAGTTAGAAAGCAATCACCTAGGAATTTTCACCTAGCAATTGAGGAGTCTGAGTACATACGGTACACTATTGGCAGTTGGAATGTGAAACCACAAGAGTAAAAACAATGGAGAGCATTGCAGTATCCCGACCCTTAATAAAGTAGCAAGTTAAGATCTTCCTGGGACTGGTTTCAATTTGTTTCAAACTGTCCAGCCATTGCTGCTCCTCTGCATGATTTAACAAAAAACATACTACCCCAGGAGTTTTCTGACTTTAAGGAAGAAGAGCTTGACACCAACTAAAGAGGGCCAAAAGGTGTATAAACAGAAGAGAAAGGACCACCCCAGAAAGATACATTTTGTTCCCTATGGTAAAAAAAAATCAGCTGCCGCTAATTGTTCTCTCAAGTGGCTGATAACGGCCAAGAAACACGATGTCAAGCTCCGAGGTCACCACTCATTGAAGACCCCAGTCCAGGAAGAGCCCAAGTCCAGTATTTGGTCCACTCTTTTCCCCTCACTTTTTAAATACATTTAAATACTTGATCACTTTGATTTGTTCTCCTTGGAATCTCTTTCACAACCCCACCAACAATCTCAGCACAGCCAAGAGTGTTACAATTGTCATTTGCAGCTACGCTTCAATGCCAATGAATAAACAGTGTAAGTGGGGTGTACTGTAGTGTTTCAATTAGATAATATGCATGCTCAACCATCACCTAGAAGTGGTGCTAGCTTGCATTGAGTTACCGTACTGTATAACTTAACCATATTTTAATTCTTGAGGTAAAAAGCTGTGTTCACATGTATTAAAATACGTTCTAATCATCATATTCATTGCCAGCAATTCTGTGATCAGTTGTTTTTGTATATTACAAGCTTATGAATATGACTGGCTGCAAACTGCTGGAGTTCTCCATAAATGGTAAAACCACAAAATACGTTTAATTTTTGTTTAGGTATCACAACGGTGTTGACCATGACAACCCTAAGCACAATCTCCAGGAAGTCTCTGCCTAAGGTGTCATACGTAACGGCAATGGACTTGTTTGTGTCAGTATGTTTCATCTTCACCTTCGCTGCTCTCATGGAGTATGGCACTCTGCACTACTTCACCAGCAACAGACAGTCCAAGAAGGCCAAGTCTAACAGTACACAGGTATCAGCTCCATTTTTTTGTGTAATGTATTTATTTTGAAGATACTGTTTAGGTTGGAGAAATAATGCAATTTAGCCACTTGTAGTAAAGTCACCAAGGAAGCACTGGTAATTGAAAGAGTGATGAATTAGAGATCACATCAAAAGTAATATATTTACTTTACTTATTACTCTATGTGAAAAACATTGTCCATAACTTTACATTAACTTTTTCTTTCTTTAATGGTTGACCATGCTCTGCTGGTTTTTGAAAGCAACAAAAAAAACTATACAACATTTTTGCAGGCAGTTAGGTAAGGCATTGCATCAGAGCCACTGGGCGATTTGACCGCAATAAAATATAACTTTTTTTGATCTAGGCGATGACTATATGATATCATGACATATGACAAAAACAAGTTTAAGGAGCCCTATTGGGGATAGCTTATCAAAAAGGTTCTTGAGAAATAATTAACACTAGGCTATCCCCATAACTTTTCTATCAAGCGGTTAGAGTTGTACCGAAACAGGAAAATGTAATTACTCAAAACCAGCCCTATGGATATACAGTCAAGCCCAAAATGATTCATACCTCTAGCAAATTTTGACTTAAAGTTACTTTTATTCAACCAGCAAGTTTTTTCTTGATTGGAAATGACACAGGCGTCTCCCAGAAGATTATAAGACGATGTACAAGAGGCATCATTGTGGAAAAAAATATTTCTCAGCTTTTATTTACATTTGACCAAAAAGTGGCATGTCCAAAATTATTCATACCCTTTGCAAACTGTCACAGTCTATGGGAAAATCCAAAGTTCTATACCATTCCAAATAGTCCAAGCTGTTCTAAAGCATCCTAATTACCCTGATTCCTTGGGAACAGCTGTTTTAACAGGTAACAGGTGAAAAACAGCAGCACTCTGCAGTTGGTTTGTGGACAGTCATGGCTAAGACAAAGGAGCTCACTGAGGACCTACGGCTGCGCATTGTGGCTGCTCACAAGTCAGGAAAGGGCTATAAGGCCATATCTAAATGTTTTCAAGTTCCAGTGGCCACAGTGCAAAGTATTATTAAAAAACACAAGACGTTCCGCACTGTGGAAAATCTCAGAGGACGTAGTCGGAAGCCAAAAGTGACACCTGTGCTGGCCAGGAGGATAGTGAGAGAGGTGAAAAAGAATCCAAGGATCACCGCCAAGGCCATCCTGGTGAATCTGGGCTCTGCTGGTGGCAACGTCTCAAGGCAGACAGTCCAACGGACACTGCACACTGCTGGGTTCCATGGACGCAGACCAGGGAGGACGCCACTTCTCCAGATAAGGCACACAAAAGCCCTCTTGGCCTTTGCAAATGCTCATCTGGACAAAGAAGAAGACTTCTGGTCTTTTATCACTTTTATGGTCAGATGAAACAAAAATTGAATTGTTTGGCCACAATGATGTATCTTTCATTTGGCGTCAAAAAGGAGAAGCCTTCAACCCTAAGAACACCATCCCCACTGTCAAACATGGTGGTGGGAACCTAATGCTTTGGGGGTGTTTTTCAGCCAATGGACCAGGGAACCTAATCACAGTAAACGGCACCATGAAAAAAGAGCAATACATCAAGATTCTCAACAACAACATCAGGCAGTCTGCAGAGAAACTTGGCCTTGGACACCAGTGGACATTTCAGCACGACAACTTTAAGTCAAAATTTGCCAGAGGTATGAATAATTTTGGGCTTGACTGTATAAACTATCTGGACCAGTCGAGACAACTCAGGGAGACATCAAAATAAGGTTGCACACTCCAAATAGTGAAATATTATTTTAAAGCCAGACCAGTTCTAATCATGGTCAAAACTTTAGCCCAAATATTTTGCACATGTAAATTACAACATAACACTTTGTTATAGCTAGCATGCACCGTGTAGCCTAAAGAAAACGTTACCCCCCTTTTACAAACTGATTTAATTGTTTGTTTTATGTGCTGTGCTTGAATTAGATGGCTTTTTAAAGAGTTCTCTTTTTGATTTTATTATATAACATTGAGATTGTTTAGTATTTAATGTATTGGCTGTTACCTCTACACCACTCCTTCTGGTAGATAGAACGCATAGGTTGCACAACAAGAACGTATGCCACATCAGCTTCTGTTGTTCAATTCAGAAGACAACTGTGCCACTTCATCTTTTTATACTTTCTACTAATCAAACTGTAAAACATCATTAATGCTACATCGAAAAACCACAGAATGATTCCTTTCTGAAGTTATGCTGCTGTTTCTGTTAACATGTAGCTAGAACAGTAGCTTAGCTGTTATTATGGTGAACAAACAACAGGATCCAGATGCTCAGACAAAAGTCAAAGAGATCGATCCCTCTATGGTTATCAACACCTGGTGTACGTACTGTAAAGGGTGTAAACCCAGAACGCTTCAAACGCAACGCCTTGCGTAGAGTCTTGTATCCGGCTTAAAAAAAACTTGTAAAAAGGATAGGTAAACTTTAATAATAAGCTATGTTCCTATGTACACCTAGTGAGACAAGATTATCGATATCAATGTTATCATTGTATGTGTCACGGTTTTGGGTGAACACCTAATAACTCCACCCAACACAGGGTTTATGGTTCTCCAGCACACACTCCCACACAGATGACCAGGACAAGGAACGTATATGAAAATACTTTATAACAATTTCATCGTTAAAACAGTTAAGACCCCTTACAAAACCCCCTCCCCAGCACTGTCTTTACGATACCCCCTTTGGTTATGGATTTGGGCAGGGATTTTACAGGTGGGTTGATCCTACCCCTCTTCCCAGAACTACACTCCAAGCCAATACCCTCACTCTCTTGCTAATATTTAATAACACATTGCAGCTGTGTCCTAATCATGCCCACGATCCACTCATTCGGTTGCTAAGCGATGCTGCAAGGAGAGACCGCTGGCGTTGTTTGTTCGCCGCTTTTCCACAGCATTTTATCAAATTTGGATTTGTTATCGTGGTTGCTAGGCTGACAGGCTAGCCTTGCCTTGGACTCTACAGCTTGTTTCTGCTAACCGGCCCGGTAATTGCAGCTGGCATCTTCTCTACCTGGCATGGCACCGGGGTACTCCTTTGATGAACTGCATAGTTTTACTAACCTTTATATAACATAATAATTTAATAACATTCCGACCTGCTCCTCATTAATCAAGGAACTTGGACTACGTCGCCGACCCAGCTACGTCCACAGAAGTTCCGGACAACTGTTTTTTCCCTCAGAGTCGGAGCACTCCATTCCCTCCATCAGGACGAAAAAGCGCTTCTGTAACCAACGCACTTCTACTAGAAGTTCTACACATGTTGGTGCTATCTGGACAATCTAATACCCTTAGTTAAATCTGACAGTTATTTGGCATCGGTCTCGTTGCCCACCCATAACAACACTGCTAGGTTTGCGCTGCTGAATACACGCTCGCTCAACAACAAGGCTGTACATATAAATGAGGTTGTCACTGATTACGAAGTTGACTTAATGTGTCTAACGGAAACCTGGCAGCAAGTTAATGACTGTGCTGCTCAATCAAGCTACCCCTCCAGGATACGTGTACCTGCAAAAGCCTAGATCTTCAGAGCGGGGTGGTGGACTCGCTGTTCTTCACCGTACTGACATCAAGATTAAGCTGAATTTCGTAAACAACGTGACGTCATTTGAATACCTTGTATTTCAATTGGTCGGTTCTCCAGCAACGCAAGTGGTGCTCGTCTACCGGCCTCCAAAAACATCTTCTGTGTTTCTCCCTGAGCTGTCTGAAGTACTTTCTAGTGTATGTTGCATGTCGACATCTACTTTATTGTTGGGAGACTTTAACATCCATGTAGATTCCCCCAGCTCTGCATTTGCAGTGGAATTTATTGCCCTCCTTGATTGTTTTAATCTACCTCAGCATGTTCAATTCCCCACTCATAATAAAGGCCATATTCTAGACCGGGTGTGCTCCACTGGCCCTGACCCCTCCAACCTCCGTGGCCTGGACCTTACCATCTCCGATCATCAAGCTATATTCTTTGATGTTAAAATACCGGCCAGAAGGAGGCGAGAACAGCGGTCCTTTATCTATAGAAACATCAAAAATATTAATACTGGTGCCCTTGTTAGCAAACTCGAACTGCAAAACCTCCCCCTGCCTCTGACCTCCTCTGTTGATGATCATTTACTACATTATAATACCCTGCTCTCTTCTACCCTGGACTCACTTGCTCCCCTCAAGTCAAGAAATGTGTCATTCTCCCAACCTGCTCCCTGGTACACCTCTGAGCTTCGTTCTATGAAGGCTAAAGGTCGTCAGCTGGAAAGACTTTTAAAAAAAACGAGTCTCACTGTTCATGTAGAAATCTACAAAGACCATATCAAAGCACATAAGGATGCACTCTATCAGGACAAAACAAATATTATTCTGATTCCATTGATAAGGGCAAAACTGATCCTAGAAAGCTATTTAACACAGTCAACAAATTGCTGTGTCCACTGGATAACTCCTCCCTCTTGGGGTCTACAGAAGTCTGCACGAGGTTCCTGGATTTTCCAATCGAAAGTCGAAGCTATTCATAACCAGCTCCAGCCCTCATCCATGCCAGCTATTCCGGTGCTGGCTGTATCCACTAAAATGGCCCTTCCTGTTAAATGCAATCTCAACACTTTCAAGCCTGTTGATGCTGCATTTATCTCTGCTCTGGTCACCTGATCATAATCTTCTACCTGCACACTTGACCCTATGCCTGTCTTCCTAGTCAAGACCTGTCTGCCAACTCTGTGCCCCCTCATTGTTAACATTGTTAACACCTCCACCAGGACTGGCTCTGTCCCTCCCTAAGCTTAAGATGAAGAAAGGCTCTGGTCAAGGTCATCAATGATTTTTTCTTGGCAGCTGACTGGCAACCTAACTCTATTGATCCTTCTCGATCTCTCAGCAGCGTTTGACACCGTATGTCACAATATCCTCCTAGACTGCCTGGATAGGCTCCTGGGCATCACTGGCACTGCCCATGCATGGTTCAGGTCATACCTATCTGGCAGGTACCATCGAGTGGCTCTAGGAACAGCCCAGTCCTCCCCTGCGCCAGTCTGCCATGGTGTACCGCAGGGCTCGGTCCTGGGGCCTATCCTATTCATTGTCTACATGCTTCCTCTGGGACAAATAATTCGAAAACATGGACTCAATATCCACTGCTATGCAGACGATACCCAGCTCTACATACATACTGAACCCAACACAACCCTCCCTACCCCTCACTCAAAGCTGCCTACTTGAAATAAAATCCTGGATGTCCCAACATTTTTTGAAACTCAATAGTAGCAAGAATGAGCTGATGATTGTGGCTCCTCAGGCTCAGCTCAAAAAGGTTGGTGATGTGGTCCTCACTATTGACGGCTCCTCTATCTGCTCCTCTGCCAAGGTCAGAAGTCTTGGTGTGGTCTTGGATTCCACCCTCTCCATGGAACCTCACCGCAAAAGATGTCACCAAGTCTGCCTTCTGCGCCTTGAGAAGCATCTCCAGACTCAGACCATTAATAAAAGATGCAGTTGCTGACACATTAATTCACGCCTTCGTCATTCCACGCCTAGATTATTGCAATAGTGTCCTATTCAGGGCATCAAATAAAGCCCTGGATAGGCTCCAGTATGTACAGAATTCAGCTGCAAGGATTGTAACTCGCTCTAAACCTTGGAAACATATCACTCCCACTCTTCTTCATTTGCATTGGCTTCCTATGAAATCTCGCTATTCCTTCCAAATTTTACTTCTCACCTATAAATCTATACTTGGACTAGCTCCTTCCTACCTCTCTGACCTCCTCCAACCCTACACGCCTTCTCGTACCCTCCGGTCCTCTGACACTGGTCTCTTTTCACCACCCGCAAAACCAGACCCAGTTCCATGGGGGACAGAGTGTTTAGTGCTGCTGCTCCCATTCTCTGGACTTCCCTTCCCCCTATGATTCAGAACTCTGACTCCATTAACATTTTGAAATCCCACCTCAAAACCCCTTGCCTACCTAGCTTGTTATCTTTGACTTTTATTTTATGTATGTATGTATGTATGTATGTGTCGTATATGGACAAAGAAACATAACCCCAAGTAAAATGTTACTTTTCAATATTTTGTTGAGAATCCTTTGCAGGCAATGACTGCCTGAAGTCTGGAACCCATGGACATCACCAAACGCTGGGTTTCCTCCTTTGTGATGCTTTGCCAGGCCTTTACTGCAGCGATCTTCAGTTGTTGCTTGTTTGTGGGTCTTTCTGCCTTGAGTTTTGTCTTGAGCAAGTGAAATGCATGCTCGATTGGGTTGAGATCTGGTGATTGACTCGGCCATTGCAGAATATTCCACTTCTTTGCTTTAAAAAACTCCTGGGTTGCTTTTGCAGTATGTTTTGGGTCATTGTCCATCTGTACTGTGAAGCGCCGTCCAATCAACTTTGCTGCATTTGGCTGAATCTGAGCAGAAAGTATATCCCTATACACTTCAGAATTCATCCGGCTGCTTCTGTCTTTTGTCACATCATCAATAAACACAAGTGACCCAGTGCCATTGGAAGCCATGCATGCCCGTGCCATCACACTGCCTCCACCATGTTTTACAGAAGATGTGGTGTGCTTTGGATCATGAGCTGTTCCAATTCTCCTCCAAACTTTCTTCTTCCCATCATTCTGGTACAGGTTGATCTTAGTCTCATCTGTCCAAAGAATGCTGTTCCAGAACTGGGTTGGCTTCTTCAGGTGTTTTTTGGCAAAGTCAATTCTGGCCTTTCTATTTTTGAGGCTGATTAATGGTTTGCACCTTGTGGTGAATCCTTTGTATTTACTCTCATGAAGTCTTCTCTTTATGGTAGACTTAGATACTGATACACCTACTTCCTGGAGAGTGTTCTTCACTTGAGTGGATGTTGTGAAGGGTTTTTTCTTCACCATGGAAAGGATTCTGCGATCATCCACCACTGTTGTCTTCCGTGGACGTCCAGGCCTTTTTGAGTTCCCAAGCTCACCAGTGCACTCTTTTTTCTCAGAATGTACCAAACTGTTGATTTGGCCACTCCTAACATTTCTGCTATCTCTCTGATGGATTTCTTCTTTTTTTCAGCCTCAGGATGGTCTGTTTTACCTCCATTGAGAGCTCCTTTGACCGCATGTTGTGTGTTCACAGCAACAGCTTCCAAATGCAAACGCCACACCTGGAATCAACTCCAGACCTTTTAACTGCTTAATTGATGACAGGTTAATGAGGGAAGAGCCCATGCAGCGTTGTTATTTTTTTTTGCAGCCTTCTGAGTCAATTGTCCAATTACTTTTGGTCCCTTGAAAAAGAGGCGGCTACGTATTAAAGAGCTGTAATTCCTAAACCCTTGCTCCAATTTGGACGTGAATACTCTCAAATTACAGCTGAGAGTCTGCACTTTAAGCCCATATTGATTATATAATTGTATCCTGAATATGTTTTCGTAAACAACTAAAATAACAAAACTTGTGTCACTGTCCAAATATTTTTGGGCCTAACTGTATATAAGGGTGTGGGTGTGGCGTTACAGAATAACCTGCGGGGGCAGCAATACACTAAGTAGCGTGTAGTCTGCCGGAAATTCGAAAGAAGAAGAAGAACCGGGGGCTTTTCTACTCATCATGGCGACTCCCTGTAGGCATGTAGGGCATAACATCCTGAACAATACATTTCTACGGAATAATGTCTTATTTGTTCGTAGGTAAGGTTTAAACTGGGTGTTTTTGGTTGTTGATATTTTAGTGAATGACAGGCACGGAACATTATCTATCAGGAGGTAACACAATAACGTTACTATACAGGGCTCCAGACACTTACCCTCGTATCAGTACTGCCACTGAAGTTTTTCAGGTAGTGGGAGTAGCACATAAACTGGTGGCAGCTTTTTCTGGGGTGTTTTATATTAAATCTACGTAAAAAAATGTAAAGGTAACTAGAAAATACATTTCCCTGAGCAAATGCGATGTGATGCGTCTTAGTTATTAGACTGGCCGCGTTTGCGCGCACAAGTGTACTGTAGTCCAGACCCTATTTGTTAACAGGGGGCGCATACTGCTGCAGTGGCGCCAGAACTGGGAAGGCCACGGCATCTTTGTTTTCTTTTGTGTGGGATGAGGGGGTGCGTTTTGCACGGCCTTCCCGTTGTCACTGTATTGTGCTGATGTGCACATTCAGCTTGTGTTATGATTTGCATTTCGCTTAAGCAATCTGGCCAGCAGTTTTTTGGGTTTTAGCACTCCATGCTGTTTTGGCTCTCCATTCCATGCTCTTTGCTTGTTGCATTGCTAAGGCTGGCAACTTTTTGGGCCAATGTTTATGAGTTTGCCATATAGGCTAGACCTACATAATGATCTGCTCACACATGTGAAGAGCGGCTAGCATATTATGAATGAGCAAGGTTTTAGGCTTTATGCTTAATACCGATTTGTACGGAGTTCATGAGTTATATGTCAACACTGGTCTGATCTGATTACTTTTTACAATATAGCATGGTCATAAAAAGTGATTATAACAAACAATGCAAATGTGAATTTTCTGTTGAATAGCTTACACATTTTCTGAGGAGAGACCAGCACCCATAATTAACTAAAATCAGAATACATATCCTATCCATTATGAGTCTGCGTTAGGTAGAGGTGTGCATCGTCACTGGTCTCACGATTCGATTCGATTAAGATTGACCTGCCAACGATTCTCGATGCATCTCGATGCAGCCTCAATTTTCTATATTACTGCACGTGGCTAGTTTTACATCAAATAATACTAGCAGCCAGTCAGATACGTTTTTCCCCTACAGTACATTCAACCACTGCTGTTATGAAATTCTCAAAAGCAAAATGTTTTTTTTTTATTTAGCGAACGCTAGCCATCACAATTTGGATGTGGTGTTAACGTTATTCCCATGGAGTCTAACGTTAGCTAGCGTACTTGTATAGCGTTATTAAATTCCATTTGTATAACGTTGCTGACGTTAGGGTTCTGGGACTACTCCTAACTACTAATGTTTTCATTTTGCAGACGATTCCATCATAATTTGCGCTCCTCAGTCAAAGTTACCTTGTTCAATTGTCAGGCTGTCACGAGTCACAACATGATTAAACGATTTGTTTTCGGACTTGAAATGGAGCACGAGTCAACCATGTAGACGTTTAGCAAAAATGTAGGCTAGCTATGTTACTTCCAAATGTAGTGAAACGGAGCGTTACAGAAGCCAAATTACGTCAAATTATGTATAGAAGGGGGTAAATGCCGAGCTCACTAACAACAGCGGCTGTTACAGAATTAACGTTAGCCTATTGTTCTCAAAACAAAAGATTAACTTTAGTAATAGATAACTGCAGGCTATACTTTTTTGTAGGTTGATATTTTATTAACAAATAAAATCTATGAATTATATTAAAATTACATTTTTTTATTATATTTTCTAAATCAATTATGTTGTGTTCCTGCATCGATGTAGTTGTCCGCATCGCAATGCATCTAAGAATTGAGAAATTTCCACACCTCTAGCGTTAAGTGTGCAGGACACAACCCCAGATTATCCGGAAAACACCCCATCTAGCACCCCCCATTCTTGTAGTTGCTACGGCGCCGCTGCTGCTAGATTGGCAGTGCTGATTCATCATAATTTAATGGCGGACATATAAGATGACTAAGTTGCCTACTAACGTTTAGGTTTGGTTTCATTTTTGTTCTCTAAGCTCTATATGTTTGCACATGTATTCAATAAATTTAATAAGTTTTAAAATCACTCAGACTATCCACAATGACAGTAGAGCTTAAACTAAGTGGATCGAGGGTCAGCCAAATAGCGCTGTGTAAAACTCTTCCTGTAATGGCTTGGGCATTATAACGTTATTGCATTATATTCTTCTTTCACATGCATTTCAACTCACTATTAATTACCAGAATCATATTGTAGAAATAAACGTAGTTTATGGGAAATGGGCGATATTTTGAAGGCACGGTTTATGCGGAATGGACTAATCTGTTTTATTAGAATGCATTTTATGACAATGTAATGCAATATCTTCTATTCATTCTAACAGCTGTGTAGACTAACAGCTTCCGAAACAAGATCTAGATCCACCATCGTTATTTCTCCAACACTTCAATAGGGCTACTGTAAACACGTATTATATAACTTGTTCCAGATAAGTTTATATCTAACAAGACTGAACGATGAGCGCTACAACCATACAGATGGAAGAACTGCGCTCTATTCATTTCAATGCATGAGTGCAAAACACCAATTGAAGGTAATAAGAGAATAACACGTGAATCACTCACTTAGCTACATGCATGCACACTGTGTCTATTGTCTTGATAAACTTACAAGCTGACATGGCTTAGCGTATGACGTTCCATAATGCGAAAATGGTATCCAGTGTTGCGTTGCCTTTGTACAATACCTTTGTCGTCTTTTACGAATTGTTAGTTCACCACACAGCGTTAACGGTCAATGCGGCATGCCTTGTGGTTTGCATTGACTATTGTAAGCAGTTATTATTTCAATAACACTCACTTCTTGAATTGCTACATTGCTAGTGAACATGAAACACCATGCAAATGTCGTTCATTATAGCAGGAGAGGGGAAGCGTCTGTCCATGGGCATGGCTAGGTGCTAATGCTCAACAGAAACTAGCTAACTCAGTATGGAATAATTAGCGATACGGTGACGCCCATTACATATATTCACAGGTGCATTCGTGCAGATGTCCTGAACTGTTGGCGCGGTGTTTTTGTTATTTATGAGTTAGCTATCCAACTTCTGACGCCCCTAATGAAGGACCAAGATGAATCATACCCGTGTGTATACTGCTGAATCATACCCTTGTGTGTACTGCCATCTAGTGACCGCATTAAAATGTTGACTTACATATACATGTATACATTTTATTGGTCACTAGATGACAGTATAGGCCTATACAAAGGTATGATTCATATTGGTCCTTCATTCCAGCTTCCCTCAAGTCTTACCCTCTTCCCATTCATTGTCTATGGGCAAATTAAGCGTGTAAAAGAGACAATAAAAAATAGCTAGTGGACAGATTATTTTAGCTGTGTACAAGCGCAGTCCGTGGTATTCAAACTGACATTTTGGCGTAGCAATGGAAGCGAAATGCACCGTAGTTAGGTGCCGAAAAATGGGGCAAATAATAATTATAATAGAACTTAAGGATGACAGTATGATTGCATCTTACGAGGCAATCACATAATAACCGGACGCAGTCATTCAAAAAGCCAAGACAGTCAGTATAGCCTACTAACATAACAACTTGCAATTACATAACATCAACGCTAGATGGTGGTATATGCCCGTGAAATCTCTCTCCCAGTCAAAACCCTCTCCCCATTTTTTAATGGGCCAAAAGCCGATTAAAATAATAATAAAAAATATAACACGTGAACCGATCACTTAGCTGTATGAAAGCGCAATAGACTACAATACCCAAGACGTGGGCACTGGAATGGAATTGATTGGGTCAAAACTGCAGGCGTAGTTATGGAGCCAGAAATAGGCCTAACAATAATATGACTTTGGGATAACAAGATGTGGTGCGTCAGATGCATCACATAATAAAGCAATCCGCGACTGCGAGAGACAGAAAAAAATGCTGTCAGTGCTAGGGTGAGTAGCTCAAAAGAGGATAATACATAAATCTTGACTGAAATATGACTTTAGGATTTTAATAAGAAGAAAACACCAACGAAAATCAAGTGGCAGCACTGCCACCAATACATTTTTTTGTGTCAGTGCACAGATTTTTGGTGGCATTTTCCACCAAATTGGTGGCAGTCTGGAGCCCTGCTATATAGTATATGTCGTTAGCTAGTATAGCTAGCCCTAAGCCGCCTTTTCAACAACGCACGGCCAATTAGGTCAAATGTGTTTATTCAATTTTAGAAGACAGAAAAAAATAGAAAATAGAATCTTTGATGCGGCATATTACTGTTAAAAGCAATATGTGCTTTGATTATCAACCAAATCAGAATCAGTTGCAGTCCTGCCCCTTAGTAAAATCATTCCCCAGGAAACGAGCCTCTTTGTTTGTCAGAAGTGGCACTGTACTGGTACTCTGGACAAAAGCAGACCTGTCTATCAGTGAAATCTGAGTTTTTTTTTTAACACTGTTGCATGCCTCTTAACTGTACCAGACTGTAAATGGGAGACTGTCTAAAGTTGGGTTCTTGCTCTGTTATCTGCATTACAGTCCTTTCCATCTAGGCCTACATATCAAACTCTGGCTTTTTCCTATTAATTAAATGAAAGATTCCTACAATGTTCTCACACAGTAATAGATGTACTAGGATTTTTCTCACTCCAGACACCAGTTGCAAATCTTTGATTTATGGTTACAAATGCGCCCTAAATTGTGAGACAAAGAGAGCCTTGAAACTTTGCAGTGTTCCGCACTATGGTTAATCTATGATTGCATCAAAAGATCCTACTGAAACCTTTTTTCTCTTGTATCATACAATAAGTTAAATAGTTAAATGCTGATCTTACTGTATGCTTCAGAAACTTTGGATGGACTTCTACTTACTGGCAACAAACTGCATCAGCCAAAACTGGTAAATGAACTGGTTAATTAATATCATTTCTAATGGATCAGCTGGGTACAGCAGTTGTAATAATATACCTTCTCTGTTTTACTACAGAAGCTATTGTTATTCCCAAGAAGAAAGCGTGGTATGTATATAGTGAAATTGCATGCTGTAATTATGTGTGAGTGTGAGTGTGAGTGTGAGTGTGAGTGTGAGTGTGAGTGTGAGTGTGAGTGTGAGTGTGAGTGTGAGTGTGAGTGTGAGTGTGTGTGGGGGGGGGCCTGTGGTATCTACGCATTGACAAATGAAAAATTAATTGGGTTTTCTCGCTGACAGGAGCAGAGAAGCTGTATTGCAGGCTTTAGCATCCACAGTCAGCAGGGTAAGAATATCTTCTGTACTTTTCAATAGGGATGTCACGATGCCAGAAATTAGTAGTCGATACCAATACCAGTGAAATTCCACGATTCTCAATACCCAATTCGGTAGAACGGTAAATAGCACAACAATAAATCCCATGCATGTACTAACATACACCCCTTAATTAAAAACATTACAACAACAACAACAAAAAACAGTGGCATGTAACCTTCAGGTAATAAGTAAAAAGAAACAACTGTTTGCATTTAAACCTGAAGTGGCATATAGCCTTCAAGTATATAAAACGAACAATACTGTTTTTAATAAAAAAAATTGAACTTTAATGATGGCACTTCATTTCAATCGCAGTACCCGGCCAAGACATGAAAACATATGGAATTAATGAATTGGCCTAGGTATATAATAATAAAAACTAGACAGCATTACATTTCCTGAAGAAAACGTGATTGCCTACTGATCAATTATCCCTCTAATTTATTTAAAAGCTGAGCAAATTTTATCTCTATGAGCGCATACTTCAGCTCTTGAGCAATTTGCGAAACGTGTTCAGCATACATTACATTGCATAATATACATTGCGTTGGCTTTGTACAATGCATTTCTCGTTGCCTATTTTGTTGTCGTTTGTATTGACTCTGCTGAGAGAAGTATTTAAACTCCCAAACGGTTGACTAGGTCGCAAACGTAACAGACAACAGCGATGGAAACATCGCTAGTGGAAGCCTGTGTGTAACGATCAGCATAGGCAATGCAAACAACAACGCAATAGGCAATGAGAAACACATTTTGCAAAGCCAATGCAATAGGCAATGAGAAACGCATTGTACAAAGCCAACGCAATAGGCAATGAGAAACGCATTGTACAAAGCCAAAGCAATAGGCAACTACTAACACAAATCAATGACCAACGCAATGTATAAAGCCGACCCAAAAGCCAACGACAAACGCAAAGCCAGTTGCATCATTTTGGCATTAATGGAATGCGATTACTAACAGCGATGTAAACATATTGCTTTTTGGCATTAATGGAACTCCATGACTAACAGCAATGTTGCATGTAAGCATGTTGCTGGTGGAAGGCTGTGTGTAACTATCAGCATTGTCAATACAAACGATAACGCAATGGGCAACGAGAAACGCATTGTACAAAGCCAAAGCAATAGACAACGACAAACGCATTGCACAAAGCCAAAGCAATTGGCAACAATGCATTGTACAAGCCAACGCAATAGGCAACTACAAACGCAATGTATAAAGTCAACGACAAATGCAAAGCCAGTTGCATAATTTTGGCATTAAATGGAACCCCATAACGGCAAGCTCCGAATCCTAATTGTGGCCGATGCAATCTCGGAGTTCTCTCCATCTCTGAAACGCTTCATCGATATTTATATTTTTTATATATATTTTTATATTTATATTTATATATATTTATTTATTCATCGTTTATTGTCAAACTCTCTTTTTGATAAGTCTGTCTTCCTGTTTTTAAGTTGCTTTGTAGTGTAGGCAGTTGTTGCCAATGCTGGAATAGCAACTTTTTTAGCAGGATTGTACGCCATTGAATCACACTTTCACTGTCTGAAAGGACGTGAACACACGTCTGCATTTGTAGATCAGCCGGTAGGAATGCCCTCTCTCTGAAATGACCTGTGATTGACCAGTCTACCATCATGGGCTAACTTTTCTGAAGCCTATAAACAGAGCCAAGAGGAAGGCAGGAGTTGAGGTTTTCTCTTAGACCACTTGAATTAGAATATGCTGCACGGTTAACATGGAATTTTTGCCCAATGATGCCAAAAATAAACTGCCTACCCCACCTTTCATTGAGCTACACCCAGTGATTGAGCTACAATTTGAATGGAAGTCAATGAGGCTCCATAGACCATCGTGCATTTCAGAACTCAAAAAGTATAAATGTTATCAAGATGGAACTCTGCAACTTTAATCAGTATGGTCTCCTGAGTATATACATACATCTATCATGTCTGTACTATAAAAGGTCACTGAGCTACAACTTGACTAAGTCTATGGGAGAGGCACTAAAACTGTAAAAACGTCAAAATTATGGGATGTATCTATGATTTTTAGTATGTTGACTAAGCTGGCCAAGCTGAGCTATGCAGTTGGAACGGTGCTTATAACGTAAAAGCTGACAAAGATCCTCCATTAAGCATTTTTGATTATACCTCATACATCCCATAATGTTGTCTGCAATTGTTTACATTGTATGATCCAGCAGGCCAAGCTGAGCATTTTGATGTATGAACCGTGTGTCTGGCATGAAAACTCAGTGAGATAATCCAGTTGCAGTGGCGTATTCAAATGAGGCTCATTTGCATAATTTTTAAAACGTATACATTATATAAAAAAAACTGAATGTAATTCTTATGCACCATGATGAACTGAACATTCCTACAAAGGAACCGTATGTAAGTAACATAAAATTTGTAGGAAGAGTAGCATTTAAGCTAAGACCACTGAAAAGCAGGTTTATTAGTAAAAGAATAAATATGCTAACTAGAAAATGCATTTCCCTGAGCAAATGCGATGTGATGCGTCGCAGTTATTAGACTGACTGCCTTAGCGCGCAAGACCTGCCCCTGCAGCACAAGTGGACTCCAGTGCAGACCCTGTTTTTTGACAGGGTTGCTTATTGGTGCTATTTTGGCAGTGCCGCTTCATTATAATCTAATGGCGAACATATACAATGACTTAGTACTATTGTTTGGTTTTATATAGGTTGGGCTTTCACTGACAATGCGTTCAATATAACCCTGCCACAGTTCAAGCTCGAGCACTAAGGATTGGGTTCAAAACATCAATACGCAAAACATTGTACATATTCACGGTTGCCCCCCCCCCCCCCCCCCCCCCCCCCCCCCGAATTTTTTTCCCATTCTACCATACATATGTAACCCCCCCCCCTCCATGGGAGAAAAACATGGGATATTATGCAAATTTATAACCTTAACACCCAACCAGGATAGCTGTAATGATGACTTATGTTCCTTGACTTGGGTTATTGTGTTGGACCTTTTAGCATTAACTCATAGGTTAGCTAGATCCGTTATTTATCGTTATTTCTCCATCACTTCAATAGGGCTACTCTGTATGTATTATATAACTTGTTCCAGATAAGTTTTAAGTTTATATCGAACAAGACGAGCGCTACAACCATACTGATGGAACATGTAATGTGCTCTCTATTTATTTCAATGCATGGGTGTAAAATACCGATTAGAAATAGGAGAATAACACATGAACCGATCATGCATGCGCACTGTCTCATTCTCTTGATGAGCTTGCTAACTGACATGGCTTCGCGTATGACGTTCCATACTGCCAAAATTATATCAAGTATTGCGTTGCCTTTGTACAATGCATGTCGTCTTTTAAGAATTTTGTTAGTTCACTACTTCCACTACACAGCGTTGACTTAATACAGTCAAAATGTCATGCGTTGTGGTTTGCATTGACTATTCTAAGCAGTTATTATTTTAATAACACTCCCTTCTTGATAGCTAGTGAACATGAAACACTATGCAACTGTCCTTCATTACAGCCGGAGGGGAGAAGCGTCTATCCATGTCTAGGTGCTAATGCTATCAAGAAACTAGCAAACTCACTATGGAATAATAAGCAATACGGTGACGCCGTTACTCACAGATGCATTCGCGCAGATGTCCTGAGCTGTTGGCGCAGTGTTTTTGTTGTTTTTGAGTTAGCTATCCCACTTCTGACACCATGTTTACATGTCAAATAACCAGACGGAGTCATTGATTGATGCAACTGGTGTTAGGCGTAGCCAAGACAGTCAATATAAAAACATAACAACTTGCAAATACATAACATCAAAGCTAAATGGTGGTATATGTCGATTAAAACTCTCTCCCAGTCAAAACCCTCTCCCCAGTAATTTCAATGGCGCCTAATATCAATTAAAAATAATAATAAAAAATATAACATGTAAACCGATCACTTAGCTGGATACACGCGCACTAGACTGCATAACCTAAGACATGGGGGCACTGGAATGGAATCGATTGGGTCAAAACTGCGGGCGTAGTTAAGGCGCCAAAGTAGGCCTAATAATGATAATAATAATATGACTGCGATAACAAGATGTGTGCGTCATACGACACATCACATAATAAGAATATAACTTTGCGATAACAAGATGTGTGCGTCACTGACGCATCACATAATATTTGAAACATATAACAAACTCAACATAAAGAGGCTTGTGTTTTGCGATGCAAATAAGCTATACAATACAAATGTTACAATACAAACATGTATCCCAGGGAATCCCAGTATAGTATTATTAATAGCTATGCTATAATATTTTTTATAACATGCTAGCCTACGTGCCTCAAATAAACATAGAATAGTCCCATAAATGTAATCTTATCAAAATACCCACGGTAATAGCAGAATCCATACCTGACATAGGTTTATATAATATACAAAAGGAATAGGTGACAGAAGAAAAGTTTGAACTATTCTACACTGCAAATTATTGTATCCCCTCCGCTATCCTCACGAGTCTGACTATAACACGTTGGTGAAAACAAGCTATTTTTGTCTTTGGTGGTTCATTAACTTCCATGTGATTTTACCGCATGGGAAACAAAACAAAAGTTGAAAGTATCCAACGCATGCGACTCAAGGCACGCAACGCACCCGGAATGCTGGCTGCACTCATATGCTACGTTTCAATAGCCGTTCAACACGTTGACTTCCCCTCAGCACTTGCCCTCGGGGGAATCCCCGCCGCCATCTTAAGCGTCGTTCCATTAGTCTGAAAATCTGAAGTGAACTTTGTGAGATTGAACCTCGGAGGGCTAAGGGAGCGATTGAACAATGGTGGTCATTCCAGAGGTGTATATCACCCACAATGCATTGCTGTTGTGTGTTTGGTGCAACATGATACATCAATGGTTAGATGGCAGTAATGAATGTCAAACTCAATTTTCTCACCACCGAAGGTGAAATGTATATGTATCTAGCCGGGCATGTCATGTAGCCGGGGATGGATATTTACATTGCAGTCAAATCACCCCCCCACCGTCGAATCACACACTGCTTACAGATTTCTGCCGTGTGTGTTGTTATCCCTATTTCATACAGTTATCTACACTCACTGGCCGCTTTATTAGGTACACCTATTCAACTGCCCGTTAACGCAAATATCTAATCAGCCGATCACATGGCAACAACTCAATGCATTTAGGCATGTAGACATGGTTAAGACGACCTGGTGAAGTTCAAACTGAGCATCAGAATGGGGAAGAAAGGTGATTTAAGTGACTTTGAACGTGGCATGGTTGTTGGTGCCAGACGGGCTGGTCTGAGTATTTCAGAAACTGCTGATCTACTGGGATTTCTACGCGCAACCATCCCTAGGGTTTACAGAGAATGGTCCGAAAAAGAGAAAATATCCAGTGAGCGGCATTTCTCTGGGCGAAAATGCCTTGTTGATGCCAGAGGTCAGAGGAGAATGGCCAGACTGGTTCAAGATGATAGAAAGGCAACAGTAACTCAAATAACCACTCGTTACAACCAAGGTATGCAGAAGACCATCTCTGAACGCACAACATGTCGAACCTTGAAGCAGATGTGCTACAGCAGCAGAAGACCACACCGGGTGCCACTTCTGTCAGCTAAGAACAGGAAACTGAGTCTACAATTCGCACGGGCTCACCAAAATTGAACAATAGAAGTTTGGAAAAATGTTGCCTGGTCTGATGAGTCTCGATTTCTGCTGCGACATTCGGACGGTAGGGTCAAAATTTGGCATAAACTACATGAAAGCATGGATCCATCCTGCCTTGTATCAACGGTTCAGGCTGGTGGTGGTGGCGTTATGGTGTGGGGGATATTTTCTTGGCATACTTTGGGCCCCTTAGTACCAATCGAGCATCGTTTAAACGCCACAGCCTACCTGAGTATTGTTGCTGACCATGTCCATCCCTTTATGACCACAGTGTACCCATCTTCTGATGGCTACTTCCAGCAGGATAATGCAAGAATTAAGGCAGTTCTGAAGGCAAAAGGGGATCCAACCCGGTACTAGCAAGGTGTACCTAATAAAGTGGCAAGTGAGTGTATATGGAAAGGTCAAAATGAGAATTTTCATATTATATTAAGAAAAGCTATTTAATTGTTTTAGACGTCATGCAATTTTGACATAGATCATACAGTCCCAAGTCACAACCCCAGCTAAGAACCAAACGTCAGTTTTTCTAGAATAATGGACTGACTCACAAAGTTTTTATACAGTAATCAAATAACATGTTATGTCAGCTTGGTCTATGCATGGTAGGGGAACGTAACTAAACAAAAGCAAAATCAAGGGATGTAAATTTTAGGGAACTGTGGTGTCTCACATGACCATAGAAGCCAGTTTTTTCCAATGTTAGTGAATGAAGGAAATTGCCTGTTTGACAGCTTATTTATTTTTTTGCTTGTCACACTCAAAACCGACGTGTTTGCGGCCTTTGTCACTTTTTTTGGCTCAAATAATAAGTAAGATTTAATTTTCTTACAAAAACTTAGATTAGTGGGAGAATTTGTTACTGTGCTAGTTAGGAAAATTTTAAATGTATTTGATTATAATTGCTTAATACTTTTTATTTCTATTACCTCTCAATGAAACCACCAGTTTGCTTTTGCCGTAAAAACTATTTTGTCATCCTATTCAGGACCCAACCACCCCACACAACTTGTTCCAAGATGATCCCTATCTCTCACCTAGAACCTCTGCTGAATTTGTAAGTCAAAATGTAACATTTTCTGGTACTAATATGTGTTTTCATCAATTACCAGTTTCAGTTATCTATAATCTAAAGTAAGCATTTTCTGTATGGTAAATGGTGTTCTGGACTAGTCAAATCTGCAGTTGTGATGCACAGGGTAGTGTTCCACAGTGTGCCAGTACTAGAAAGGTAGTGCAATACCCTGCTGTTAAAAACAGTACAATACCCCATTTTATTAGGACTGGTACTTTAAGAACGACAATATTTTTGATGAGCCTTATTTCCTATGAGTTGCTTCGATGTGTGACAGCGGGGCCAGGGTGCGAATTACAGGGGAGCCAAGGGGTTTTAATGCGCGTCTTGTATGACTAAATATATTAAAAGTTGATAGTAGAAAAGTGCTATTAGGGCTATTTGTGTGGTTGAATATAAAATAACTTTGTAACTTAAAGAACTCGTAGTCGTCCTGTATCCTACCAAAACCATACAATCGTCAAATCAAGTTTGTTTTATATTGTAGATGAAAATGCTGACATTTTACACACTGTTCTGAAATCCATGCCTCAGTTTGGAGCACTCCGGCACACGCAAGCGCATTGATCCAAGACAATCCAGGCACGAGTTAAACTAGAACACCGGAACCGGTCCCTTTTTTTAACAGACGCTGCCCTGTCTCGGACCCTGACTCACGAATATCCTCTGTTTAAAATGCTGGTTACCAACTCTGGTATGTGGGCTAAACGTGAAGTTCTCCCTTCGGATAATGACAATCCATTTTCACCAGGTTTCCGCGTCGGAGGAAAACGTATGAAAACTAAGTTACTCAAGTGAACTTACTGGCGGCTTGACATAACGGTACACAGCAATGTTCAGCTGTAGCGCTATCAGTTCGTTGAAACTTGTACTTTTTTTCAGAAACACTGTTGCCACAAAGTCATAGCAACAGTACCGGAAGTGATTGAGCTCGCTGAGATTTTTCCGGAAGTGTGTCAACACCACCGTGTGTATATAGCCTATAGGGCAGACCCGAATGCTTCAAAGCTTCGCTCATTGACATGGAAATCGATTTCCAAATCAGAATTCAAATGTTTTGTTTTTTTAAATCCCAAATAGCACATAAAAATAGTAGTAAAACGTAAAACGTAAAACTCTAAAGGCTGATTGGGGGAATTGTTTCCGACGCGTGTTCCAGCGACGTAATAAACCAATGTCCAATGCAAATGAAAATGTCTTCAGCATTATTGAGTACCCTCCTTTGTCACGTTGTCTGATTTATATCTATGATTCTCTAATACTAAAAGAATCATAGAGGCGTGGCAAGTGGCTACAATGCAACTTATGTTGTGTGAGACGCAGTTGGTGGCGATGTCACTATGTAATTGTGTAGCCAATTGTAAAAATTATGGGACGATTATGGGACATTGAGTCAACAGTGAAAAGCAGCTTTTGTATGTTCTGAAACACCAATGGCCCAGTGCTGATTAGAGCAAACTAAATGGGTGACATATCTGTGCCGGTTTTGGACCGTATTGACTTGAATACTGGCACAAAACTGGCCCAGTTCTGGCACAAAACTGTTCGTAACGCAGATCCACATTGGATTTGGCCCATTGTGCTAAAAGACACTGGGGCTGACCCGTTTTACCAATCTGGACCGAATGTTGGCGAACATTTGCCCGTATCCGGGCCAGTTTAATTTTGCTCTCTGGGTAGGCTCTCCCAAGACACATGTTAAAAACCCCTGTCAACAAACCGGGTCTGTAGCGCAATCCACTTGTGCTGCGGGGTAGGTTTTGCGAGCTACAGTGGACAGCCCAATCCCTGGATGCATCACATTCGCATTTTCTTAGGGAAATAAATTTTCAAGTTTGATGATATCATTTATTTTATTACATTGTTGCACGTCGTCAATATCCAGCTAACATCACCTGTCCATCCCTCCGTGCATCCCCACGTTGAAGCTTCACTGTTGATTACTGTTGAAGCTTCGAAGCCAAAACAATGCCCTAATTACCAAAGTTATTTTTCTTCGTCCACTGTAGTACCGCTTGATCTAATGGTACATTTGGTTGATGGTCTAGGGGCCTAGATATGCTTTGGGTGATTTTACATATTGTTATGTAGACTCTAGGCATTTGCGCATATGATATCCATATTTTATTTATGGACAAATGAGAAACATTACAGTTGGTAACGGTCAGTGTTGGGACTAACGCGTTACAAAGTAATTTCACTACTATTAGCGGTAACTAGTAAAGTAACACATTATTATTCACATTTGAGTAACTAAATTACAGTTACTGAAAATTTAAAAGGGGCCGTTTACTAGTCACTGTTATTTTCCCCATTTTACCGACAAATGCGTATTTTTTCAGAAAGGCCTGGCTCTCTTTGTGGCACAAAGCCAGATTAACCAGCCTCAATACAGCCCCCTGCTGATGGCAAGCTACTGGCTTTTGGCAATTGTCAGAGAAACCAGCGACAAACCAGCCTCAATACTGCCCCCGCTGGTGGCAAGCCACTTGCTTTTGGCAATTGCCAGACAAACCAGCCTCAATACTGTCGGACAAGCCAGTCAGTCGCTCCAGACGCAACAAAGTGTGGAGATAGGTCTGGCATCACGAGACTGTGCTGCCCCTGATGCGTAGGTCTAAGCTACAACGCGTAGGGAAATTGTATGTTATTATGTGATGCGTCAGTGATGACGATGATCTTCTTATCGCAAAGTCATATTATTATTATTAGGCCCATTTTTGGCACCTTAACTACGCCCGCAGTTTTGACCCAATCGATTCCATTCCAGTGCCCACGTCTTGGGTATTGCAGTCTATTGCGCTTACATTCAGCCACGGACTGCACTTGTACACAGCTAATTAATCTGTCCACAAGTTATTTTTTCATTGCCTCTTTCACATGCTGAATTTGCCCATAGACAATGAATGGGAAGAGGGTAAGACTTGAAGGGAAGCTGGAATGAAGGACCAAGATGAATCACACATTTGTGTATACTGTCATCTAGTGACCGCAATAAATTGTATTTATGTATATGTTAGTCAACATTTTAGTACGGTCACTAGATGGCAGTATACACAAGGGTATGATTCGGCAGTATACACAAGGGTATGATTCATCTTGGTCCTTCATTAGGGGCGTCAGAAGTGGGATAGCTAACTCATAAATAACAAAAACACCGTGCCAACAGTTCAGGACATCTGCACGAATGCGCCTGTGAGTATATGTGAAGGCGTCACCGTATCGCTACTTATTCCATGGTGAGTTAGCTAGTTTCTAGTTAGCATTAGCACCTAGCCATGGATAGACTCTTCCCCTCTCCTGCTGTAATGAATGACAATTGCATGGTGTTTCATGTTCACTAGCAATGTAGCAAGAAGTGCGTATTATTGACATACTGTTATCATGAAGGCATATTATGTGATTGCGTCAGCATGATGCAATCATATACTGTTATCGGGAAGTCATATTTTTCTTGTTCGGCCTTTTATTGGTTACCTAATTATGTGATGCATCAGTGATGACGCTCACATCTTCTTATCGCAAAGTCACCATATACTGCAATCATATACTGCATTACGACTTATCATATGACGCAATCATATACTGTTATCGCTAAGTCTTATTTTTATGTCATATACTGTTATCGTTAAGTTTTATCATGTGATTGCGTCAGCATGACGCAATCATATACTTTTATCAGGAACTCATATTCTTCTTATTAAGCCAATGTTTGGCGCCCTAACTACTCCCGCAGTTTTGACCCTATCGATTCCCTTCCCGTGCCGACAGGTCTTGGGTTATGGTGTGCAGTGCGCTCGCATTTTGTGAAGTGATCGGTTCACGTGTTATATTTTTTATAATTATTTTTAATCAGCCTTTAGCCCTATTGAAATGACTGGGTATAGAAAACCACGGCCCCTAACCCCCCCCCCCCCCCCTATTTATCAGCTGCGCACATCATACAAGTACTGGCTACGGGACTTCACTTCACTAACCACAGGCGTTGCACTTATTAATAACAGCAGGAATTGTAAGATGCTTACTCTCAAAGGGATTGGATTTACTACAAGTACGCTGGATAGCAGTAAGTGCCGTACTCTCAAATCAAATGAAATGTGTACGTTGTGTAAACAGGGCTAAGGGGCTAAGTAATGACACATTAAGGCTATACAGGGGTTAGCTAACAAACTAACAGTATTTAACAATGCTAATTTAAACGAAAAACCAGATGCAAAAAACAGCCTACAGAAAGGCCTTTACCTTTAGTTTAACCGTTAGCACATAGCCCTGGATGTGTTATAAAATGTATGTTTACCTATAAAGCATACAAGCTACGGTATCAAACACTCCGATAAGTATTTAGACGTGGTCTATAAAGGTGATCATAGAGAGTTAAAAAACTAGGGTTAACCCATTCAATTAGGCTGTTATGGAACAATATAACCATCAAATATGGCCTATACAGTAGTAAAGGTATGTTTCTACTTCTGTATGAATAGATTACCACTATTTATTAATATTAAGTTATGTCATTTAGCAGACGCTTCTATCCAAAGCGACTTGCAATGAGATTACAGGGACAGTCCACATGGAGCAATACCAGGGGTATTTCACAAAGCTTGATAACTCACTAAACTTGACTTCTACACAAGTAAAACCTGGAACCCCTTCATTTTGTTCATGCTATGATAATAATTAGCCAGGCAAAACTGTCGTAACCATAACGTAATTAAAGAATTTGGATTTTGGATAGGTTTTGGAACATAGGTAAATCGTGTAGACATTAGCTCAACTTGACCAACGTTACTTATAATGTAATTAAACGGAATGCAGGCAAAACTGTCGTAACCATAACGTAATTAAAGAATTTGGATTTTGGATAGGTTTTGGAACATAGGTAAATCGTGTAGACATTAGCTCAACTTGACCAACGTTACTTATAATGTAATTAAACGGAATGCTTGTTACAGTATGGGTCAGTGTACCTAAGTTTCAGCTGATTTTCCATTAGGCCTACAGTTCAGCAGGACAATTAATCATTTCAGGTCATTGTACCCTTCCTACATTCTAAATGTCTGTTGAACTTTACATAAGGATCTTGAGTTGTTAGTTTTCCTTTTTCAATGTTGTGATTTAACTTGGTATCACTAAGGAGGCACAGCTGAGTCTGCTCAGTTAGTCAATTAGCTCTACAAAATACAAAACTGAACGAACAAACGGTGGGCGGAGATTTCATGCGAAAGGGGAACTGAGTCTCTTAAAGTAAAAGCTGTCTGTCCTTCCCGTAAACGTCTGTAGGCCATATTCGTCAAACTTTGCAGTTATCTACAAGCCAAACCATAATTATGTGATGATGCGTCGGTGATGACGCTCACATACTGAAATCGCAAAGTCATATTCTTCTTCTACTTATTATTAGGTCGACTTTTGGCCGCACGCAGTTCTGCATCTATCCTATCTATAATTGCTTGCTGCAAAACTAACTCCTTAATTTGTTACCTCAGCGCGATTGAAATGACCAAGTCCAAGACTACAAAGCAGTGTCAGAATGAACAGAACAGACTGGCTGATACACGTAGGCTATTTAAACAGGCAGCAGCACAGTTTCATTAAGATTATTTCAAATGTATTTCAATGGTAAAATAATCAGTATTGAACGAGCATTAACACTTAAGACAATAGACTACTGTTGATTTTATGTCTGCAGCACTGTCCACTTGTGATACGATCGCCAGATGCCTTAAAACGAAGGTTGAGCTAACACAAGGACGTAGGAGAGACTGGGGACGGTTGTAACACTTTTTGCATTTCTCTGTTACTCACGGACTAATTGACATAGTCCAGCCAAACTTGCATATATTAAACTTATATCCGTCTTCTAATTACCCATACAATTTAAAGATGACTGCAGATGACATATAGTTCACAATATTTATATGAATGGAAGAAGTCAGATGTTGCAACTGGCCCCAAGTGGGCTTTACACTTGTGTTGAGTTCAGCGCTGTCCACCAACACACAGGACAAAGTACTGCTGCAGCGGTTTTTAGGGGGCTGGCCAACTGCACTGGTTGCTGATGGTGGAAACGCAATCACATCCGCATTTTCTCGTGGAAATGCATTTCTAGTTGAAATAATAACTGCTTATAATAGTCAATGCAAACCAAAAGGTATGCCGCATTGACTGTCAACACTGTGTATTGAACTAACATTTTGTAAAAGACGACAAAGGCGTTATACAAAGGCAATGCAACACTAGATATAATTTTGGCATTATGGAACATCATATGCTAAACCATGTCAGCTTGCAAGTTTATCAAGACAATAAACGTGGTGTGCGTGCATCTAGCTAAGTAATCACGTGTTATTTTCTTATTATTTTTAATCTGTGTTTTGAACCCATGCATTGAAATGAATAGAGACCGCAGTAAGCCTACATGTGTATGGTTTTAGCTCTCATCGTTCTGTTTTGTTCGATATAAACTTATCTGGGACAAGTTATATTTTACGTGTTTACAGTAGCCCTATTGAAGTGTTGGAGAAATAATGATGGGTGGATCTAGATCTTATGTCATAAAATTCATTCTAGTAAAATAGATTAGTCCATTCCGCATAAACCGTGCCTTCATAATATCGCCCATTTCCCATAAACTTGTTTATTTTTACAGTATGCTTCTGGTAATTAATAGTGTGTTGAAATGCACGTGAAAGAATAAAATAATGCAATAAAGTTATAATGCCCAAGCTATTACAGGAAGAGTTTTACATAGCGCTATTTGGATGACCCTCTATCCACTTCGTTTAAGCTCTACTGTCATGGTGGATAGTCTGAGTGATTTTAATACTTATTAAATTCATTTAATACATGTGCAAACATATAGAACTTAGAGAACAAAACTAAAACTAAACGTTAGTAGGCTGCTTAGTCATCGTATATGTCCGCCATTAAATTATGATGAAGCAGCACTGCCAATCTAGCAGCGGCGCCATAACGACTACAAGAATGGGGGGTGCAAGAAGGGGTGTTTTCCGGATAATCTGGGGTTGTGTCCTGCACACCTAAAGCAAGCTCATAATGGATATATCTATTCTGATTTCAGTTAATTATGGGTGTTGGTCTCTCTTCAGAAAATTTGTAAGCTATTCAACAGAAAATTCACATTGCATTGTTTGTTATAATAATTTTTTATGAACATGCTATATTGTAAAAAGTAATCAGATCAGAAGGACCAGTGTTGACATATAACTCATGAACTGCGTACAAATCGGTATTAAGCATAAAGCTTTAAAGCTTGCTCATCCGTAATATGCTAGCCGCTCTTCACGTGTGTGAGCAGATAATTATGTAGGTCTAGCCTGTATTGCGAACCCATAAACCTTGGCCCAAAAGGTTACCAGCCTTAGCAATGCAAAAAGCAAATAGCATGGAATGGAGTGCCAAAACAGCATGGAGTGCTAAAACCAAAAAGCTGCTGGCCAGATTGCTTAAGCGAAATGCAATTCATAACACAAGCTGTATGTGCACGTCAGCGGAATACAGTGACAACGGGAAGGCCGTGCAAAACGCACCCCCTCATCCCACACAAAAGAAAGCTGGGTGGGTGGGGGGGGCAAAGATCCCGTGGCCTCCCCAGTTCCGGCGCCACTGCAGCAGTAATCGCCCCCTGTTAACAAATAGGGTCTTGACTGCAGTACACTTGTGCGCGCTAAGGCGGTCAGTCTAAAAACCGCGACGCATCATATCGCATTTGCTCAGGGAAATGTATTTTCTAGTTGTATATTATTATTTTGCTAAAATTCTTTTTTCAGCGATCGCGTAACGTTGGGTTATAATTAGCTAAGGGTCGATATCAATTTATTTAAATATTTCTAGTGATGTTAACCTTTTACATTTTTGTGCCAAGCTTAATTGCTCTCCAACGCACTATTAATTTAGCTAAGTTAACGTTAACATTACTAACTTTACTAAAACGGGGGCATGAATGTGAAAACCGTTTTCTCTCTATCCAACTTTCCTTTTTTTTAATCAGTGAGCAGGATGAACTTGATAGACACATTCTGACGAAGTTGAAGAAAGTGGTGAAAGTGGTAGTGCCATTGGGCTAAGTTCTATTAATAAACACATTTTGGTCCACAAATGTATTTCTTTTTCATCAATGCTGCCTGCATATGATTATAGGCTACTGTAAGTCTGATGGACCAAATATGGTTAGTTATTAGGGAGGTCACGAGAACCGATACTTCGGTACCAAGTAGATGCCAAAATTCTAAAAACGTGACGGTACTCGTTTTCTACAGTACCAAAGGTACCGTCTGCAATTATGTAAGCGAACAAACACCAGCAAAAAGACGTCGCTTTGGTTGTTCATTGGCGCGCTGTGTAGGCCATTTTTTCTAGCTAAATTCTCCAAGGTTAAAACAAGCCAGAGTAAACACCTGTAATGTTTTGACGCGAAGTGTTTGGCTCAATCCAAAATGGCTACCGCAAACTCAAATCAAAAATCAGAAAAGAACAAGCAGGCATATAGATGGGCAATCGGCCAAAAAGAAACAAAACAAACAGGAAAAGTTTGCTTTCTCTTGAAGTATGCTGTGTCCTCCCCTGTATATCAAACTTTTCCCGTGAATTAGCTGTAGTAGTTTACACCCCAATGCAGCAGGGGAACATTTGACTCTCATTGTGATCTCGCTTAGACGTGTCATAAAATGTGCGTGTATGTTGCTTTTTGTAATTGTATAAATAGGCCTCTTTTTTGTAATGTTCATAGTTGTTTATTTTAAATAGGCCTGGTACTTTCCCGTCACGCGTCTTCCAGACTTTAGCCGGGAGAACTCCGGAATAATTTGCTAGTTTAAACAGCGCCAGCCTAGTCTACGTTGTTTTTTTATTTCCTTCTAAGCTTTTATATCTCATTCATTCGTTTTCACAAGAACCACCACATTAGTTGAAAACGAAAGTAA
>JAPMUY010004935.1:0-17500 GCA_026901105.3 Galaxias olidus
CTTAGGGTAAAGAGCTCGGTCCTCCGGAGGGAGCTCGGAGTAGAGCCGCTGCTCCTTCACGTCGAAAGGAGCCAGATGAGGTGGTTTGGGCATCTGATTAGGATGCCTCCTGGGCGCCTCCCGTTGGAGGTTTTCCGAGCACGGCCTACTGGTAGGAGACCCCGGGGTAGACCCAGAACACGCTGGCGAGATTATATCTCATCTGGCCTGGGAACGCCTCGGGATCCTCCAGGAGGAGCTGGAATGCATTGCTGGGGATAGGGACGTCTGGACTACCCTTCTTAGCCTGCTGCCACCTCGACCCGGCCCCGGATAAGCGGCGGAAAATGGATGGATGGATGGATGGAAGGATGATTATTTCAACACCATTTTCCACAAACATGCACATCAGCGAATGCACTACAGATGATGGGTTTGATAAACAGATGGCGGGAATCGGTTGTAGAGAGGTCTGCTTTATAGGAATATAGACTACTGGGAGTGTGTGTAGGGGGGTTCGTATCAGCATTCCTGTTTTGTATAGGTTGTTGTGGGTTAGGGGGACTTATGAGGACCGAAATTTGAATTTTACTTTCCAAGTCAGGATCTTTTTGGAGATATTAGGACTAAATGGTGGTCCTCACAAGTGTGTGTGTGTGTGTGTGTGTGTGTGTGTGGCTGTGTGGCTGTGTGTGTGTGTGTGTGTGTGTGTGTGTGTGTGTGTGTGTGTGTGTGTGTGTGTGTGTGTGTGTGTGTGTGTGTGTGTGTGCTCGTTCTGCGACCTCGCCTCTTACTGAAATGAAGTGAGTGGAGTGTGTGTCCACTGTGGAGGAGATTTATAAGCACTTAGCTAATGAGAACAGTCAAGGTCCCCAGACACATACCCACTCTCCCCTAGGCTTGTAAGGAGCCCGCAGTGCTAAATCACCCTGCTCCTCCTTGGTCTAAGATGTCTGAAATATCTGCTTTTGTCTTAAAGAAGAGTAAACAGAGATAGCTGTTTGGTAAGCCATTAACTGAATCTCAGACAGGAGCATTTGAAGAACTGCAAACTAGTGTAGTGAAGCTGATCTGAACCCTTGTATCTAAATGTTATTGTGAGGTCAGTCAGTCAGTAGACCCACTGGTCACCTGGAGAGGCAACTTCAAATACCACATAGCAGGTTTGTTTGTGTTGCTCCTGCGTGGCCTTTGTATTTATTTCTAGCCGAGGGCACGTCCTCTTTGGATTCCAGTGCATGCCCACCCATAGCCACTACCATGCAGCTGGTATGGGGTGGATTTGTAGGGCGCTCTGTGGTATATTGTACCTCGATAAAATAAAACAAGAATTCCATTCAAATCACTACAGAATGTATGTTTAACATCATAATCATACACAATTATATTTATACATTTCAATCAAGCAATGAAAAAACCTTAAATTCCAACTTCCCAGTTGGTTTTGAAATCTTGTTTAGGTTTGTGGTGTTCAATAACAATTAAGCTTCCCCTCCTTTCCTGTCCCTGTTTAATAATGGCCAGTACCTAGCTAGGAATATAAGACCAGGACCCCCAGGCCAGTGTGTGGGCCGCTGTGGACGAGGCTACTGACTTCCCCGTTCAAACCCATCCCCCTGTGTTGTATGACTATATGTTTACGGCTACAGGTAGACAAACTGTCCCCAACGTCAGGCAGGGCCGGCTGAGTCACTCCTCTATCTAACTCTTCTTTCTCTCTTTCTTTCACGCCACTCCTTCATTTCCTGCTGCTCCCTTCAGGTTGTTTGTGTCTTCTGATTGTGTCAAGCTGCTGTCCTTTGAACGTTGTTTCCCTGTTCCTGCGGTTCTGTTGCTCTCTGTCAGGTTTCATTTCACCAAGCCGGTCTCTCCAGCCGTGTGGGTTGTCTTCTTCTGCGCCTCACTTTCCTGTTCTGCAGCTTATGTCATGCTGTTTTCTAGAACTCCTCTGTTCTCCGTCTGTACGGTGTGTGTGTGTGTCTCTACTGTGACTGTGGAGAAGGAGAGAGGCTGTCTGGGAGGGTGCTCTATAAATAACAAGCTCAGCCTCTCTCTTCCTTTGTCTGACTTCCATCTACTCCCTCTATATTCCTTCCACCTCTACATACTCTCTGTGTGTTTTTCTTTCCCCAGGTTATCTGCCTAACGGGGTGCATGCCGTGGAGGCCATGCTAGCAGCAGCCAGCATCGGAGCCATCTGGAGCTCCACCTCCGTGGACTTTGGAGTCAACGTAAGCCCCCAACAGGACAGGAAACGCAAACATGTTCAGCTTCACAATAACACAACAATACACACAGGGCTGAGGGCTGAGGCCTGGCATGAGGACAGGCAATTTGTGAGGAGCTGCCATTTTCTGAGTGCCCCAAAGGGCGCAAGCTAACCAGGGGTGAACAAGGTTACTCAATAGGAAATTACACACACACACACACACACACACACACACACACACACACATACACACACACGCACACACAAAGCCTATAGTGTGGTCTTTCTCTGTGTGTCCTGGTGTGTAAATTGGCCAATTGGCCATGCTCGAATAGTGGCAGGTTTAAAGCTTTGTTAGCTCTCTGCTAATGAGCAGACTGCCCTCCTGTGGCTGATCAGGAGAACTACACCCATAAACCATCAACATTAACCTGTGGGACTTGAAGTGCAATATGCATTTGTAAGACTGTAACCTTTGATTCAAATATTGCCACAGATGTTGTCCATGTACACTGGGTGGACAGCCTAATGGAATGAACGGGTCATTCTTCTCTTCTGAATTCTCTGTCTGAAAATGTATGTTTGCTGCTTTGACTTCACTTGATTATTATTGAAAAGATTGAAGCTGAGGTGTTCTTTTGGCTCACCCTGCTGTACTCCTTGTTGAAAGGGATCTTGACAATTTTCACCAAAAATGAAAAGAAAGGGTGTGCAGCACGGTGGCTCAGTGGGTAGCACTGTTGCCTCACAGCAAGAAGATTCTGGGTTCAATCCCCACCGGACCCAAGGGTCTTTCTGTGTGGAGTTTGTGTGTTCTCCCCGTGTTTGTGTGGGTTTCCTCCGGTTTCCTCCCACAGTCCAAAAACATGCAGGTTAATTGGTGACTCTAAATTGCCCGTAGGTGTGAATGTGCGTGTGAGTTGTTGTCTGTCCCTATGTGTTGGCCCTGTGATACACTGGCAACCTGTCCAGGGTGTACCCCGCCTCTCGCCCTGTGTCGGCTGGGATAGGCTCCAGCCCCCCTGCATAGGATAAGCGGTATAGATAATGGATGGATGAAAAGAAAGGTGTTTGTCATTGTATTCCCATGTTTTGTCTGCCCCTGTAGGCAGACAGCCTCTCTTCCTATAGGAAGCTGTTGTAAAGCGTGATTTAAGCAGGCCTGCTCTCTCCCTCCAGGGTGTACTGGACAGGTTCTCTCAGATCCAGCCCCAGCTCATCTTCTCCGTGGCAGCCGTGGTCTACAACGGCAAAACACACGACCACATGGAGAAGCTCCAAAGTGTAGTCAAAGGTACGTGTGTGTGTGTGTGTGTGTGTGTGTGCTTGCATTGTTTGTGTGAGAGGTCATTTGAGATAGCAGTTTGTTGTGTGTGTATCTCATCAGAAACAGTGTGTGTCTCATGCTTCTGATAGTTATGTCTCGTCTTGGCTGTTAGGTCTGCCTGACCTTAAGAAGGTGGTGGTGATTCCATATGCAAGGTCCAGACAGGACACAGACCTCTCCAAGATACCCAACAGGTATGACCAGAGTGCGTGCGTGCATGTGTGTGCGCTTGTATGTTTGACCGACTGGATTTATCCGGGCAGGTCATGAGAGCGAGTCTGTGCTGAGGGCTGAGGTAAATATCAGTGAAATGTCAGCCCGTGTGTGTGTGTGTGTGTGTGTGTGTGTGTGTGTGTGTGTGTGTGTGTGTGTGTCTGGTGCAGTGTGTTCCTGGAGGACTTCCTGGCCACGGGCTGCGACGCAGACCAGCTCCCCCAGCTGGAGTTTGAGCAGCTGCCCTTCTGCCATCCGCTCTTCATCATGTTCTCCTCTGGGACCACCGGCGCCCCCAAGTGTATGGTGCACTCTGCCGGGGTACGCAGCTGTCTCACACACACACACACACACACACACACACAGAGACGGCATGGCGGGTCTCATCTGTCCTCAGTATCGTGCTAGCGGGCGGGACCAGATGAGCAGACGTAACCCTTAGTTAGGGTTAGGACATCTGTTCACTAGCAAAGTGGACACGAGAGTTGAAGGCTCTTAGAATATATTCTGTTTGTTACAGCAGGCTGACCTTCTTTATCGATTGTGATCTAAGTAGTACACTTTGAATGATCTCAACCATAAAGGGCTACAATTGTTGTGCAAAGGCTGACCATGTTGCTTCGGTTACACTGTGCACCATTAGTATTGATGCAAAGCAAAGGTGCACTGTTCTACACTGTGTGTACCCATACTGGTTCTGAATGGACTGATCTCTCCCAGGCCTACAGTCTGTAGCCCATTCTTCCTCTGCCTCCCATTAGGAAGAAAAGGCCAGTTATTTGGGGGGTTGAGCCTGCTGGGGTCAGGACCGGGGCAGTAGAACATCCATTCTACTGGGCTGAGGGCTGACTGAGTCAAAGACCCTCACATGGGGTCAGGACCGGTGCTGTAGAACATCCATTCTACTGGGCTGAGGGCTGACTGAGTCAAAGACCCTCACATGGGCTGTGCTCACTCTGTTGGAAGTATCAAGGCCTTTCGGAATGTTGTCCTAGCTTCTACTGTTAAGGGAGGGTATGGTGGCTCCTAAGTGTAGTTCTACAGCACTTATGGGCCGATCTGGACACTGGTACAGCCGGACAGAAACCTGAGGATTTTCAGAACCCAAGGCATTCAGCTCTGGTTTCTTCTTTACCCTCAAAGGAGCATGTGTTCCACTAGAGGGCAGCAGCGCTCTGCCAGTGAAGTGTGTGTGTGTGTGTGTGTGTGTGGAAATACACTGTGCATGCTCGTGTACTTCGCAGAACATGTTTATTATGTGTGTGTGTGTGTGCGTGCATGCGTGCGTGCGTGTGCTCTTGACACATAATTTGGGGCATGTCAATGAGCAGGGTTTTATCCTTGATAGTTGAGTGGCTTTGTGCCTGGAAAAACCTGATGAAACTCAAACAAAGGATTGACACTAGACTACACACACACACACACACACACACACACACACACACACTGCCACAGCCACAGTTAGAAAAACAGTCGTACTCTTGGTCTGTCTTTCTCCCTCTCATAGTGCTCTCTGGTTCTTCCCTGTATCTTCCACTCTGTCTGTAGTGGTGTGTGTGTGTGTGTACACACACTGCGTTGTATGTTAGAATGTGTGTGCTACAGTTGTTCTCTCTCGCTTTCTCCCTACCCGTCTCTCCTAGACCCCCCAACCTTTCTCTCTAGTCTCTCCAACAAATCCCCCCCCTCTCTTTATCTCCCTCCCTCTCTCTTTCTCTCTCTGTAATATTTGTCTTTCTCCCTCCTCTACCTTTCTCCCTCTCTCCCCATCTCTCTCTCTCTCTCTCTCTCTCTGTATTAATTCTCTCCTTTCTTCCGCTCCACATTTGAACCATTGTCAAACTGTGGTGTCACATGTCTCCAGTCCCCTCTGCTGATGCCAATTAAAGGGCAGCATTACTGGGAGCTGCCTAGTTAGCGCCCCGTTAGCACGCCTGTCAGAGAGGACGACTGCTGCCCTGGCATCTGGCTGGTAAACACACACACTCACACACACACACACACACACACACACACACGGTCTCTCTCTTAACTGCTGCTCCACCACCCCATAATAATCTCTCGCCTGGTGACAGGTCGAAAGGAACACACACTTAGCAGACATTAAACATTAGTTAGTGTTGAAAGGGTGTGTGTGTGTGTGTGTGTGTGTGTGTGTGCTCGACGCGCCAGCCCCAGCTTAATGGGCAGAGTGGCTGGAGGAGACGTGGAGTCAAATGAGCAGAGAGCGCTCTGCGGCTCCCCAGTGTAGAACAACAAGCCATAGGACCTGTGTCTCCTCTTTCTGTCGCTCCGTGTTCTTCACTCTCGTTTCTTTTTGTCTTTCTTTGCTCTCCCTCTTTCTCCAGGGCACCCTCATTCAGCACTTGAAGGAGCACATTCTCCATGGCAACATGAGCAGCAGTGATGTCATCATCTACTACACCACGGTAGGTAGGCACAGCAGAGGCCGTGATGATCTTTGCACCCTGACCCTCAGCCCTGGAGCCATGGCGCTTAGGAGCCAGGGTAGAGCTGAGCTGTAGCTGAGCCCAGGAGCCAAGGTGTGGCTTCACAGCGCTAGCTGCGTCGCCGTGACAGCCCCTACCATAAAAACGGGATCATTCACGACGTACGTCCTGCACATTTCAAAGGAGTGGGGAAGTCACTGCTTCCCAGATCTTCAAATCAGGCATCTAGAGGCAAACCCTGTAAGAACTCCAGCAAGCCATAGGGAACAGCTAAGAGATGAGTTTGCTTTAAGACAGTAAATGCAGATCAGAACGCCCACAGGAAAAGCCAATCCTAATGCCTTTGTATTATCCTCATCAATAAAAATGAAACATTGATACGTTAATAGAAGAATGGGCCTTGGTCCAGTGGTAAAGGCTCCAGCAGGAATCCACCATGAGGGTCCAGTGGTAAAGGCTCCAGCAGGAATCCACCATGAGGGTCCAGTGGTAAAGGCTCCAGCAGGCAGGAATCCACCATGAGGGTCCAGTGGTAAAGGCTTCAACAGGAATCCACCATGAGGGTCCAGTGGTTCAACAGGAATCCACCATGAGGGTCCAGTGGTAAAGGCTTCAACAGGAATCCACCATGAGGGTCCAGTGGTAAAGGCTCCAGCAGGAATCCACCATGAGGGTCCAGTGGTAAAGGCTCCAGCAGGCAGGAATCCACCATGAGGGTCCAGTGGTAAAGGCTCCAACAGGAATCCACCATGAGGGTCCAGTGGTAAAGGCTTCAACAGGAATCCACCATGAGGGTCCAGTGGTAAAGGCTCCAGCAGGAATCCACCATGAGGGTCCAGTGGTAAAGGCTCCAGCAGGAATCCACCATGAGGGTCCAGTGGTAAAGGCTTCAACAGGAATCCACCATGAGGGTCCAGTGGTAAAGGCTTCAACAGGAATCCACCATGAGGGTCCAGTGGTAAAGGCTCCAGCAGGCAGGAATCCACCATGAGGTTCCAGTGGTAAAGGCTCCAGCAGGAATCCACCATGAGGGTCCAGTGGTAAAGGCTCCAGCAGGAATCCACCATGAGGGTCCAGTGGTAAAGGCTCCAGCAGGCAGGAATCCACCATGAGGGTCCAGTGGTAAAGGCTTCAACAGGAATCCACCATGAGGGTCCAGTGGTAAAGGCTCCAGCAGGAATCCACCATGAGGGTCCAGTGGTAAAGGCTTCAACAGGAATCCACCATGAGGGTCCAGTGGTAAAGGCTCCAGCAGGAATCCACCATGAGGGTCCAGTGGTAAAGGCTTCAACAGGAATCCACCATGAGGGTCCAGTGGTAAAGGCTCCAGCAGGCAAGAATCCACCATGAGGGTCCAGTGGTAAAGGCTTCAACAGGAATCCACCATGAGGGTCCAGTGGTAAAGGCTCCAGCAGGAATCCACCATGAGGGTCCAGTGGTAAAGGCTCCAGCAGGAATCCACCATGAGGGTCCAGTGGTAAAGGCTTCAACAGGAATCCACCATGAGGGTCCAGTGGTAAAGGCTCCAGCAGGAATCCACCATGAGGGTCCAGTATCACGCCCTTACAGGAGGGACTAGAGGGGAAAGGTGGAATCATCATTCATTTCATAGACGCAGTGTCTCTATTGAATGATGCCATCTCTTTGCCGACCTCTTCCTCTGTACTCTTCTACTGGAGCTAGGACAGGTGTACATATATTCCACTGGAGCTAGGACAGGTGTACATATATTCCACTGGAGCTAGGACTGGTGCTGTAGATATATTCCACTGGAGCTAGGACTGGTGTACATATATTCCACTGGAGCTAGGACTGGTGTACATATATTCCACTGGAGCTAGGACAGGTGTACATATATTCCACTGGAGCTAGGACTGGTGCTGTAGATATATTCCACTGGAGCTAGGACTGGTGTACATATATTCCACTGGAGCTAGGACTGGTGTACATATATTCCACTGGAGCTAGGACAGGTGTACATATATTCCACTGGAGCTAGGACTGGTGGTGTACATATATTCCACTGGAGCTAGGACAGGTGTACATATATTCCACTGGAGCTTGGACTGGTGTACATATATTCCACTGGAGCTAGGACTGGTGTACATATATTCCACTGGAGCTAGGACAGGTGTACATATATTCCACTGGAGCTAGGACTGGTGCTGTACATATATTCCACTGGAGCTAGGACAGGTGTACATATATTCCACTGGAGCTAGGACTGGTGTACATATATTCCACTGGAGCTAGGACTGGTGCTGTACATACAGTATATTCCACTGGAGCTAGGACTGGTGTACATATATTCCACTGGAGCTAGGACTGGTGTACATATATTCCACTGGAGCTAGGACTGGTGTACATATATTACACTGGAGCTAGGACTGGTGCTGTACATATATTCCACTGGAGCTAGGACTGGTGTACATATATTCCACTGGAGCTAGGACTGGTGGTGTACATATATTCCACTGGAGCTAGGACTGGTGTACATATATTCCACTGGAGCTAGGACTGGTGTACATATATTCCACTGGAGCTAGGACAGGTGTACATATATTCCACTGGAGCTAGAACTGGTGCTGTACATATATTCCACTGGAGCTAGGACAGGTGTACATATATTCCACTGGAGCTAGGACTGGTGCTGTACATATATTCCACTGGAGCTAGGACTGGTGTACATATATTCCACTGGAGCTAGGACCGGCGTACATATATTCCACTGGAGCTAGGACTGGTGTACATATATTCCACTGGAGCTAGGACTGGTGTACATATATTCCACTGGAGCTAGGACAGGTGTTGTACATATATTCCACTGGAGCTAGGACTGGTGCTGTACATATATTCCACTGGAGCTAGGACTGGTGTACATATATTCCACTGGAGCTAGGACTGGTGCTGTACATATATTCCACTGGAGCTAGGACAGGTGTACATATATTACACTGGAGCTAGGACTGGTGCTGTACATATATTCCACTGGAGCTAGGACTGGTGTACATATATTCCACTGGAGCTAGGACTGGTGTACATATATACCACTGGAGCTAGGACTGGTGTACATATATTCCACTGGAGCTAGGACTGGTGGTGTACATATATTCCACTGGAGCTAGGACTGGTGTACATATATTCCACTGGAGCTAGGACTGGTGTACATATATTCCACTGGAGCTAGGACTGGTGTACATATATTCCACTGGAGCTAGGACAGGTGTACATATATTCCACTGGAGCTAGGACTGGTGCTGTACATATATTCCACTGGAGCTTGGACAGGTGTACATATATTCCACTGGAGCTAGGACTGGTGCTGTACATATATTCCACTGGAGCTAGGACTGGTGTACATATATTCCACTGGAGCTAGGACTGGTGTACATATATACCACTGGAGCTAGGACTGGTGTACATATATTCCACAGGAGCTAGGACTGGTGGTGTACATATATTCCACTAGGAGATAGGACTGGTGTACATATATTCCACTGGAGCTAGGACTGGTGTACATATATTCCACTGGAGCTAGGACTGGTGTACATATATTCCACTGGAGCTAGGACAGGTGTACATATATTCCACTGGAGCTAGGACTGGTGCTGTACATATATTCCACTGGAGCTTGGACAGGTGACTGGTACATATATTCCACTGGAGCTAGGACTGGTGCTGTACATATATTCCACTGGAGCTAGGACTGGTGTACATATATTCCACTGGAGCTAGGACTGGTGCTGTACATACAGTACATATATTCCACTGGAGCTAGGACTGGTGTACATATATTCCACTGGAGCTAGGACTGGTGTACATATATTCCACTGGAGCTAGGACTGGTGTACATATATTCCACTGGAGCTAGGACTGGTGTACATATATTCCACTGGAGCTAGGACTGGTGTACATATATTCCACTGGAGCTAGGACAGGTGTTGTACATATATTCCACTGGAGCTAGGACTGGTGTACATATATTCCACTGGAGCTAGGACTGGTGCTGTACATATATTCCACTGGAGCTAGGACAGGTGTTGTACATATATTCCACTGGAGCTAGGACTGGTGTACATATATTCCACTGGAGCCAGGACAGGTGTTGTACATATGTTGAACAGGAATACATAGAGAGCAAGAGAGCAGGATTGGACTACCAACAACAGCCAGAGGAAAAAGCCGAGGGACTCTCTTCTTGTGACCTCTTGTCAATGTGACTCCAATCACCACAGACTAATATCATGGAGGGTTATTCATATTTCTATAGCAACGCGGCTGACGGCTGACGAGCGGTATTGATTCCTAAAAGGTCAGGGCCGATGTTAAATATTGTTATTGTCTGCAAGGCTCCCCCGGTTATTGATGATAACTACCACCTGTCTCTCTGATGGCATTGGCTAATTCTAGGGAGTGGTGAGGGGGAGGGTCACACACACACATACACACACACACAGACCCACAAATACCTGTGCAAGAAACAGAAGACCACTCAAAAGTGTCATTGGAACTATTCAAAGAAATGTTTTCTTTTCGGCTGGAAAGGACAAGCTTCTTCAGACTTCCATCATGTTTACAATGGCTTTATGACTTTACTGTTATGTTACAAAAATGTCGAATTTATGTTCACAGAAACGAATAGCAAGCCAGATGTTGTCTGTGGGATGTTTCTTTGATGTGTGTGGTCAGTGTTGTAGTCTATTACCATGTTCTATTGTAGTATCACAGATAGTCTATTACCATGTTCTATTGTAGTATCACAGATAGTCTACTACCATGTTCTATTGTAGAATCACAGATAGTCTATTACCATGTTCTATTGTAGAATCACAGATAGTCTACTACCATGTTCTATTGTAGAATCACAGATAGTCTATTACCATGTTCTATTGTAGAATCACAGATAGTCTACTACCATGTTCTATTGTAGTATCACAGGCCCTGATAGTCCATGCACAGTAACTAGTACCAGTCAACAGGACCATCAGACCTTATGAAACACAGGCCCTGGTAGTCCATGCACCAGTCAACAGGACCATCAGACCTTCTGAAACACAGGCCCTGGTAGTCCATGCACCAGTCAACAGGACCATCAGACCTTATGAAACACAGGCCCTGGTAGTCCATGCACCAGTCAACAGGACCATCAGACCTTCTGAAACACAGGCCCTGGTAGTCCATGCACCAGTCAACAGGACCATCAGACCTTATGAAACACAGGCCCTGGTAGTCCATGCACCAGTCAACAGGACCATCAGACCTTATGAAACACAGGCCCTGGTAGTCCATGCACCAGTTAACAGGACCATCAGACCTTCTGAAACACAGGCCCTGGTAGTCCAGGCACCAGTCAACAGGACCATCAGACCTTATGAAACACAGGCCCTGGTAGTGGTCCATCAAATGAACATCTACCCACAGACATGTGATGAATTATGGATTTGCGATGTTGATGTGTGGTTCCAGTGGAGACAGGTTTGAGACTATGGAGCAGCCTGTGACTGTGTGTGTGCTCCCCAGACGGGCTGGATGATGTGGAACTGGCTGGTGTCTGCTCTGGCTGTGGGCGCCTCGGTGGTCCTCTACGACGGCTCACCCCTCATACCCACCCCCAACGTCCTGTGGGACCTGGTCGACCAGCTGGGGTGAGACACACACACACACACACACACACACTCTGTACTGTATCCAGTAACATAATCTCTGTCTCTGTACTAGTCGCATAGAAACCCTAAGGTGGTTGTGGTGAAGGTTCCTGATGAGAGTGCAGAGACTCATGGAGGAGCATCGCTGATGTCCACCATCTAACAGCATGAGTGTTGAGAGAGCAGTACCCTGTGCCGCTCCAAGACGCTACCATTTACCAGGGCATGAAAGAAGAGGGACTAGGAAGGGATTCCATCTACATTGTTAGCAATTACCCAAATATACTGTTATTTCTTAGAGAAGACATAACCCTTACCCCACATGTATTAAAGAGGAGCAATAGTCTTTGAGAGAAGAGGTGAGAGAAAACAGAACGGAGCGCAGAAAGAAATGAAGAAAAAGAGAAAGGGAGAGAAAACAGAACGGAGAGCAGAAAGGAATGAAGAAAAAGAGAAAGGGAGAGAAAAAGGGAGGAAGGGGCAGGCCGTTGCCGTGGAGATGGACAGATTTTCCATGGCGATGAGCAGTGTGGTATTTAGATGAATAACATCATTGGCTGTCTGTATGAATTGTGGGAGGAACAGGAAGAAACACGTAGACAGAGGGACATTCACAGTCCAAATGGATGTGTGTGTGTGTGTGTGAGAGAGAGAGAGAGAGAGAGAGAGAGAGAGAGAGACCTTAGACAAGGTTATTTACACCTTATTGATTCAGCATTCTCATTTAGTTATGCAAGGTTGGTTATAGACTGAAAGATATTGTGATCGTCACAAAGGTGTGTGTGTGTGTGTGTGTGGGGGGGGGGGGGGGGGGGCTGGACAGTGAGTGAAGGGATTCGACCAAGACAGAACCATTGAATATGTGCTGTCTTTCCCCGGTGTGTGTTCATGGGTGTGTGTGTGAGAGTCAGGAAAAGGAGGAGTACCTCTAAGCCCGTAGCTTGGCTGTGGATAAATCCTTGTCGTGTATTGTCTCGTCGCCCCCATCCTCCCTCCCCATACAGAGCAAAGAGGAGAGGAACAGCAGAAGGCCAGCCGGGGGTTGATGCAATCAAATGGCTTCCCATACATCCAGAGAGAAGCCCATACAAAGATATATCCTATGCCTATGTACTGTGGCGCTCATCAGGGAAAATACTAACCCTTATAGTACACACACACACACACACACACAAACAGATGTGTGTGTAAGCCCTGTTTACTTGTAGCTGTTTGTGGTGCCACAACCTTGTCCCTTGACTGTCAAATGTTTGTGTTGTTGAATTCAGTCGGTTGTTTGCTATGCATCCCATTGGCTAGTAGTAGTGCTCTAAAATGGCTGACGGTGGGAGTGTAGTTGCTGGTTGGCTTGTGTACTGCTGTACCTGTCCTTTCCAGGGGAGTGCTCATTAGGTTGCTGTTGGCCCAGAACTCCCCTCTCTGTCCAGAACTTTCCTGTGTAGATGAAACTTATGACACAAAGTCAAGTCAAGTCAGAGTAAACTGAGGGTGCCCTCTCTCTCTCTCGCACGCTCTCTCTCTCTCTCTCTCTCTCTCTCTCTCTCACCATCTTTCTGCCCTCTCTCCTCTCCATACATAATAATAGAATCAGGATGTATTAAAGCAGGATGGTTTATCTGTCGCAGTCCTTCTGTCTGGAGAGGGGGGATGAAGACCCTCACAGACTGGATGTATAGTCAAGGACGTGTGTGTGTGTGGGGGGGGGGGGGCATTGCCCTGGACACAGCATGCTTACGCATACATGTGTATACACATACATGAGACTTTAAGAAACTGCAGAGAGCAATTCCAGAAGTGATGTAGTGACATGAGGTGGCTCTCAGGCTGTGTGTGTGTGTGTGTGTGTGTGTGTGTGTGTGTGTGTGTGTGTGTGTGTGTGTGTGTCTAGCTGGCAGTACCAGCCTGGTACAGCTGGATGGACAGCTGGGTAGCTGAAGCCTAACACAGGGTCAAAGATTACAGGTCAGGGCCAAACACAGCTGTCTGGCCTGTAGAGGAGCACACACACACACTCACACTCTGGGCTGTGGCTCTGTTGAACACACGTTACATAGAGTACATGCAGCCATACATGTTAAGTATCTTGGTGGAGGAGGTGACAGACTTCTTCTTCAATATCCAATAGTTCAATATTAATTCCTTATGGAATCTGTCCCTGCTACCATTCCCTCTGGGGCTTTGCTCATGGCTGCAGACTTTCATCATGGAACAGACAAGTCCCTGGAAGCCATGGAGTGATCCTATTCAAATGGTACCACTTCAATACGCCCACACCCTAAGTCCTAAGTCCACACCCAGCAGTCCAATCCAGTTCAGGAGTGTGTTGTGCATCAAAGAGCTTTGTAGTACGGAAGGGTCCTCCTGGCGTTATTAAAGAGAGAGTTAGAACACACGGGTCCACCTGAACGGACGGGGATCGTCTGTACTAAGCCTGATCAAACTCCTGCCCCCTGTTGAGTGGAGTCTCCGCCTGCACCAGCTGTCACGTAGGTGTGGGCCTACAATTGCTTTGCAGTGCTCTTCACTGCGTTAGTGCATTGGCTACTCTGTTTAGTTAGGACCAGCAACTTGTCTGTTGAGTGTGAGTTGAGATTAATCCTTGTTGTCCTTCACGTCTGCCATGAATAGACTGACTTTGATGTTGCTCATTCTATTACTACAAACATTTGTGCAATGAAAGCAAGACGAGTCAGCCTACGCATAGCCCATCATAACTATAAACTATCAATCATAACTACATCACAAATATGGCAAGGCTCGATTGACAAATCTCTGGATTCAATTATCTTCCATGATGAAAGATAATCACCTTTGCTGGGTTATAACTTCTTGGTTTTAAAATCAACTGGCTTTTCTTCGTGTAGCCACCCCTCCCTACAGCAATATACAGTGTATTTCAGTATTAATTTCACACATCTTAAGCTGCATTAATATATTAGTAAAACCTTTTTGTTGTTGTAATATTTGGTATTGTTACAATTAACACCATCGTTACATTTATTTGAGGCAAAAAGTCTTCAACCACCTAAATCATTTTGAGGGGATATCTCCTATCTAAAGTGAAGTTACCAGGTTCGGACTGTCGCTGGACGGGTCCTCAATGTTAAAGGATCAGTCCAGGCTTTGCTAATGAAGGTTCAGTGTTGATCCACACCCCCTCATTACTCCATTAGACTCTCATAGTCTCCACGTCCTCCCCCGGATGTCCATTCTGTCCCTCTAGTGTCTCGTCTGGCTGTTTCTCCTGTGTGCGCTGCATTGTGTCTGGGTGCTGGCTGGGAATGCTCCATTAGCTTCCAGCCTCACGTCCCCCTCAGATTGAGCACCCCCCCATCCTCCCAACAGCCAATTAGCAGACACACCTGGCCACCTGCCTCCAATCAAGTTGGTGCGACCGTTGTCATGGTAGCTGATGATAAGTGTGTCTAGATACACAGGGGGTAGAGAGAGGTGTGTGTGTCTTTCAATCTGTCTGTGTGTCAATAGGAAAAGAGAAAGACTCAGTGAATGAGAAGCAGAGTCTCTATGAATCTGGCCTGGTCAGCTAAGCATGTCAAGTAAGGGTGCCCTCTCATCTTAGTAAGGGTGCCCTCTCATCTGTGAAAGGTTCTGCTCACATCCCAGCAAGTTCTAAAGATTGACCAATCACAGCTTCAACTAGCACACATCGATCTGTACCAACAACCAATCATAACCTGGCTCCAGATTCAAGGCGTGCTTAATACATAATGAAGTCTGAAGTGGCCGTTTGGTGGAGATGTTCTGTCCCTACTTTTTCTTCAGTACTATTTCTTAGCATGTTTACCTCTGAGCTTCTTAGTTTTTTCCCCAAGAGATAATTCAGCTAACGATAAATGTTTTTCTAGTGAATATGTCAATTACGTTTTATTATTATTTTGGGAAAATGACTGATATGTGTCTAACTGTCTATTTCTCTCTCTCATGCTTTTTCTCAGAATCACAATCTTTGGCACTGGGGCCAAATGGCTTTCGGTTCTGGAGGAGAGAAACCTTAAGCCAGGTAAGTACACTGCACACACACACTCACAAACTCTCCTGTTTACCTCACCCCCTGACTTTCCCCCTTACTTACTCATGGACACACACACACACACACACACACACACACACACACACACACACACACACACACACACACACAGACTACTTATTCACAGTCACCTCCTTTGTATTTGAGGCCCGGTTCTAGAATGCATTCTCTAAGGGGCAATGACTGATGGTGAGGGGGCAACATAATTATAATGGACACCCCCCCATCCACACCATATTCCTCCATATCTAGACTACTTTTCTTGCTGTGCTGAAGTTGCCCTGTGCCGTCTTCATTGGCACTAACCTTAATTTGGTGGGGTAGTGCCCCCCCGTGCCCACCCTAGATCCTGCCCCGTTGGATATCAAACTACATCACTGTCACATCCTCTTTTAGTAGAATTGGAATCACTTCCATCAGCTATTAACGCTGTGGGCCGTTAGCATTGATTTCATGGATCCAGGTCCTTAGTGAGGCCAGTGGAAGGTATCTCCCTAGAGACAGCTTCCTGTAGCATTCTGTCCGCCCAGTCAACACAGACTCCTCTACTGAGACTCAGAGAGAGACCATCGCTGAGACATCAGACTCCTCTACTGAGACTCAGAGAGAGACCATCACTGAGACATCAGAGAGAGACCATCACTGAGACATCAGACTCCTCTACTGAGACTCAGAGAGAGACCATCGCTGAGACATCAGACTCCTCTACTGAGACTCAGAGAGAGACCATCACTGAGACATCAGACTCCTCTACCCAGACTCAGAGAGAGACCATCACTGTGACATCAGACTCCTCTAGTGAGACTCAGAGAGAGACCATCACTGTGACATCAGACTTGGATGGTTCAGAGAGAGACCATCACCGTGCCCCGTCTGATCGGTCTTTCCGAGGAGCTAGTAGTGGGCTTTCTCCTCTCCACATGGCTGACTGTGTGAAACACAGAAACCCTAGACACACTGTGACGCCCATGGCCCAGAAGGAGCCCCCTGGTCAGGCTCCCGGGCTGCTCTGAGAGCGTGCAGTGAAACCCCCCCACCCCTTCCTCTCACCCTGTACATCTGTATGTAGATAAGCTTTGATGGAGCTCTGCACCTATCCCTCCTCTCCATCCCTCCCTTCATCATCCCCCTCTCCACTTAGCCAAGGCGATGGGAGCGCTAACAGGCTGTTTACTCTCCTCTCTCGTCCTCCGTTTAAGCATTGAGATGAGTCCTATTAGGCGCTGTGGATTCTGTCCGCCTCTATTCCCAGCTCGCCATCCTAGTCAGCACACATCTTTATTCACAAAGCCGTGTGTGGGGGGTGTGTGTGGGGGGGGGGGGGACGGGACGGGACGGGTGTGGGTGTGTGTGTGTGTGTGTGTGTGTGTGTGTGTGTGTGCGTGTGTGTGTGTGTGTGTGTGTGTGTGGGTGTGTGTGTGTGTGTGTGTGTGTGTGTGTGTGTGTGTGTGTGTGTGTGTGTGTGTGTGTGTGTGTGTGTGTGTGTGTGTGTGTGTGTGTGTGTGTGTGTGTGTGTGAGAGTATCCCTCGCTGTCTTCTCCCTACTTTCTTCCCCATTACGTATTTTCTATTTTTCTTGTTTTGTCTCCCCTTTTATCTCTCCATTCCTCCCTGGCTCCTCCGGCC
>JAPMUY010004935.1:22500-35680 GCA_026901105.3 Galaxias olidus
GGACCATATACAGTAGGACTTCAACAGTGGAGTTAAACTACTGTCTGTTAGTGGACCATATACAGTAGGACTTCAACAGTGGAGTTAAACTACTGTCTGTTAGTGGACCATATACAGTAGGACTTCAACAGTGGAGTTAAACTACTGTCTGTTAGTGGACCATATACAGTAGGACTTCAACAGTGGAGTTAAACTACTGTCTGTTAGTGGACCATATACAGTAGGACTTCAACAGTGGAGTTAAACTACTGTCTGTTACAGTAGGACTTCAACAGTGGAGTTAAACTACTGTCTGTTAGTGGACCATATACAGTAGGACTTCAACAGTGGAGTTAAACTACTGTCTGTTAGTGGACCATATACAGTAGGACTTCAACAGTGGAGTTAAACTACTGTCTGTTAGTGGACCATATACAGTAGGACTTCAACAGTGGAGTTAAACTACTGTCTGTTAGTGGACCATATACAGTAGGACTTCAACAGTGGAGTTAAACTACTGTCTGTTAGTGGACCATATACAGTAGGACTTCAACAGTGGAGTTAAACTACTGTCTGTTAGTGGACCATATACAGTAGGACTTCAACAGTGGAGTTAAACTACTGTCTGTTAGTGGACCATATACAGTTAGGACTTCAACAGTGGAGTTAAACTACTGTCTGTTAGTGGACCATATACAGTAGGACTTCAACAGTGGAGTTAAACTACAAAGCGATTCCACAACATGCTCCCAGTGTTTAGAATAACCATCTATGAAAAGGTATTATTCTGTAAGTACTGGATCATCAGTCCAGAGGATCTACCTAGAACATTACCTACTAATCCCTGATACAAGACTCATCTCAGTACCCACCACTGACCCTAAGCCTTTGAGCCAGGCACTGAGCCCTCACTGCTCTGCACTCTGCCTGTTTGGATGTACAGGGGTTTACCTATGTGTCTGTCTCAGTGGTGAGAGAGTGGTCTGACTCACCGTGTGTGTGTGTCCGTCCTCTGTCTGCAGGTGGGACAGACATCGTGTCGTGCTTCATGGGCCAGAACATGATGGTGCCGGTTTACCGGGGAGAGATCCAGGCCCGGAACCTGGGCATGGCCATCGAGGCCTGGGACTGTGACGGTACGCACCACACACACACACACAGGGACACCGTTTATATCAGCAGAATTACCATCGCCATGCTCTTCTGATCAAGCTGCTGGTCCCTGTTACTGCCAATTGTGTTTAGTCCAGTTTATTGTTTCAATCTGGCGATGGCATTATAGCTAGGAATTACCATAACACCAGTCAAATCTTTCCGATTTAGGGAGCTTCATTTGAAAGAAGCCTGTGTTTGTGAACGGTTCTGTCTCTAGATGTGTTTTTCTATGCTGTGTGCCAGGTAAGGCAGTGTGGGGTGAGAGTGGGGAGCTGGTGTGTCTCAAACCGATCCCCTGCCAGCCCACCCACTTCTGGAACGACGAGAGCAGCAGCAAGTACCACAAAGCCTACTTCTCCAGATTCCCAGGTACGCCGGCCTCAGCCATTTCTCCGGTTAATGACGCCATTTATGAAAGGAAATGGAACCTGGTATACCAAGGAGTTGTTTGCCCTTCTGAGCTCTTTGCGGACATGCACCCGATGTTAGCTGAGATGAGGCTATTCTCCTCTGGGCTCTGTCCCTGAAGTCCTGCCGGCCATGCACAGCACTCATAGTAGAGGCTATTCTCTGGTCTTTGTCCCTCGAGGCCTGCCGGCCATGCACAGCACTCATAGTAGAGGCTATTCTCTGGTCTTTGTCCCTCGAGGCCTGCCGGCCATGCACAGCACTCATAGTAGAGGCTATTCTCTGGTCTTTGTCCCTGGAGGCCTGCCGGCCATGCACAGCACTCATAGTAGAGGCTGTTCTCCTCTGGGCTCTGTCCCTGAAGGCCTGCTGGCCATGCACAGCACTCATAGTAGAGGCTATCCTCTGGGCTCTGTCCCTGAAGGCCTGCTGGCCATGCACAGCACTCATAGTAGAGGCTATCCTCTGGGCTCTGTCCCCGAAGGCCTGCAGGCTATGCACAGCGCTCATAGTAGAGGCTATTCTCTGGGCTCTGTCCCTGAAGGCCTGCTGGCTATGCACAGCACTCATAGTAGAGGCTATTCTCTGGGCTCTGTCCCTGAAGTCCTGCCGGCCACGCACAGCGCTCATAGTAGAGGCTATTCTCTGGTCTTTGTCCCTGGAGGCCTGCCGGCCATGCACAGCACTCATAGTAACCAGCATAAGTTAGGTGTCCCTCTGAGCTAATCCAAGCCTATGTAACGGATGTGTTGTCTGTTGTCCAGGGGTGTGGGCCCATGGGGATTACTGCAAGATCAACCCAAAGACTGGTGGGATCGTTATGCTGGGCAGAAGGTCAGGAAGCTTCCTTTGTTCACACCGTATTCTAGTGAACTGAACCAGCACTGGCCCAGTTTGTAGGGCTGCACCTAACAATTAATTTTCTAATTATAATTTTTTCGATTAGTCGACTGATCTAACGATTATTTTAAAGATTTGTTTTGTACTCGATTAATATAACGTCTATGCACCCGTCTATAACCATTAAACCTTACTTATTATTTATTTATTGACACCTTCACTGTGAGGTTTATCAAGCCTATATATTGATTTTAAATACAATTATTTATAAAATAAACTTATGCCAAAAATTATTCTAAAGTAACAAAACATGAGAATCACTTGACACAAACCATGTGAATCCACTCCACTTTCATTTCGTTAGAATAGCCAACTCTGAAACTCCATACCGGGTTTTGCTCATTACCTTGCAGTGACTGAAAGTTTGCCTCTTGTCAAGACAACCTGCAGATAAACAGTTAAGCGAGCTTGCCTCCAGTCCATGGAGGACCAAAGCTGCCAAAATTTTAAATAAATACATAAATAAATAAATGACTCAAAAATAAATAAAGGCCATAGATTGTATTTCCCTTTGTATGATTCCTCCTACTTATTTACTTTCCTATTTACCTCTCTTTATTGCTTTTTACATTCTTTTTACATTTGCTTTGCATTTCCCCTCCTATGTACTTCCAATTTACTTTCTTACTTCTGTGTTATTTTCTTTATACATTTCTTCAGAAGTTGGTTTTTACATTTCCTTTTACATTTTTGTATGCATTCCTTCTTCATTATGCAAATGATGGGGCTGACATTTACACATACATCTACTGGCCTATTGGTTGATCGACATCGGAGTGCATGGATTAACTATACATGCCTTTCCCCCACATCTGTGTCCGTGAGCAGAAATGGCTACCTCCAGTCAGGAGATCGCTGCTGAACTGAGGTGTTTAGCTGATCTAGCATTAAATAATACTGTCAGTGAGGACTATTTGCTGTATCATGCGGACGCTCTGACTGACAGTGTGTTTCACTTATCGTTATCTACAGACACAGATGTTGACAGGTTTAGTAAACGTTTATGAATAAAGCCAAATTAATAAATTGTCAGGTTGTCTGAAAGGCTGCGCTCGTTGTTTAACCCGTCTACTTTCCTAGTTTGATTGCTAAGACTGAAAATGAAAGCACCGCCTACTCATTTGCATAATGAAGAAGAAATGCATGCAGAAATGTAAAAGGAACTGTAAAAAACAACTTCTGAAGAAATGTATAAAGAAAATAACACAGAAGTAAGAAAGTAAATTGGAAGTACATAGGAGGGGAAATGCCAAGCGAATGTAAAAGGAAATGTAAAAAGCAATAAAGAAATGTAAATAGGAAAGTAAATAATAGGAGCTGTAATACAAAGGAAAATACAATCTATGGCCTTTATTTATTTTTGAGTCATTTATTTATTTATTTATTTTTCATTTTGGCAGCTTTGGTCCTCCATACCAGTCTGACCCCGAAAACATAGCGAAAATACTCTATGATCATGCTAGCGTTGTTACAAAGCGGAGGCTAGTGGTCATAAATGTACACACGTACCAAATCGCAACTTGTTAATCAAAACTATTTTATTATAATAAAAATATTATATAAGTAGCTGGCTTGACTTATGAGTATAAAGTAGACCTACAGCGCTACCACATCAGCGACGATGTAATGCCGCCTTTGCAGCTACAAATCCAGCAGAAACCCACCAAGTGCAATGCTTGTTAGAAAATGTTTTATCAAGAGCTGGCACAAAATTTGACGGAGGCGGCCGCTTTGTAAGTCTATATGCAGGAAACACCCTGACTGCATCTAGTTTTCATGGAAACCCAGTTTCTTCTTTGTTTTTGACTTAATTGCGATGCGTCGACGCACGTGAGGCAAATCAACGTATTTTCTAAATCGATTTGAATCGACTCGTCGACATGTCGCCCCAGCCGTACCTGTTTGGTTTGCTTAGTGCCACATTATGAACATGCTGTTTCACACTTATACTGAAGTGTTCATTTGTTCTTTGGAATATCTCTGGGATATAATTGACAGAAGGACACAGTACTGCTGAATGAGCTCTGTATGTTTTGTTTCTGGGATGTGAGACTCCATGTTAACCCTCCCTTGTCGTTCTGCAGTGATGGAACATTGAACCCAAACGGAGTGCGCTTTGGTAGCTCTGAGATCTACAACATTGGTGAGGAGATCTACATCCATTTCCCAATAACTGTTCTTTTGGGATGCTAATGCTCTGTTTGGTAACAAATACATTTAGCACCATGTTGTTGATTCAGTCTGATAAACTGTGAACATGGTTACTCATGCAGCATTGTCCTATACAGATTGACCTAATTTTACACATTCATAGCTTTAATTTACTTCTCAATGAAATAGAAAACGATGTTTATCTTTCTGCAGTGGAGGCGTTCGAGGCCGTGTCCGACAGCCTTTGTGTTCCCCAGTACAACAGTGACGGTGAAGAGAGAGTGATCCTGTTCCTGAAGATGGCCCCTAACCAGAGCTTCTGTCCCATGCTGGCGCAGGACATCCGAGGGGCCATCCGCAAGGCCCTGTCCGCCCGCCACGTTCCCGCTCTGCTGCTGGAGACCAAAGACATCCCTGTAGGAACACCACAGACAGCACTCTTTACCTTGGTGTTGTGTCAGTTATCGTCGTTAGAGTTTGTCTTCATGCAGGTCAGGATAGGGTTTAGCGTTCGCCCAGTCATCATTTCCAAAAAGGGTTAGGGTCAGGGTATGTGAACCTGGAGTTTGAACCTTTAACCTTTAGGATACTGGTCACATAGGGTTTGCTGCTGTAACTACAGTATTTATGTGACATGGATTAGGTCTCTGTCATACAGTGGGGACATGATGGCTTACTAAATAGGAACAAAAGTAGTCACAAAATATGTAACTAGTGACATCCTGTTGATAACAGGTTGAAGTGATCAGAGTTTGATATCCAGGCCTGACCCTGTGTGTCCTCCCCCCCTGCAGTCCAGGCCTGACCCTGTGTGTCCTCCCCCTGTGTGTCCTCCTCCCCAGCAGTCCAGGCCTGACCCTGTGTGTCCTCCCCCCCTGTGTGTCCTCCCCCCTGCAGTCCAGGCCTGACCCTGTGTGTCCTCCCTCCCTGTGTGTCCTCTCCCCTGCAGTCCAGGCCTGACCCTGTGTGTCCTCCCCCTGTGTGTCCTCCTCCCCAGCAGTCCAGGCCTGACCCTGTGTGTCCTCCCCCTGCAGTCCCTGACCCTGTGTGTCCTCCCCCCCTGTGTGTCCTCCCCCTGTGTGTCCTCCCCCCTGTGTGTCCTCCCCCTGTGTGTGTCCTCTCCCCCTGTGTGTCCTCCCCCTGTGTGTCCTCCCCCCTGTGTGTCCTCTCCCCTTGCAGTCCAGGCCTGACCCTGTGTGTCCTCTCCCCTGCAGTACACCATCAGTGGTAAGAAGGTTGAAGTGGCCGTCAAGCAGGTGATTGCTGGGAAGGAGGTGACCCAACGAGGGGCCTTCTCCAACCCTCAGTCCCTGGACCTCTACAAGAACCTGCCAGAACTCCAGAACTTCTGAGAAGATCTGCCCAAAACGTACAAACCAAACCCTCCAGAATGTGTAAAGATAGTCCCAGAGAAGCCCTCATCTCCTAAGGAGAACCCAATGAAAAGTTGAACGTCTGATGAAAACAACCAGCCATTCCTTGACCTCTGAGCTTAGCCACCTAGAGTGTGTCCTTCCAGCCAGGCTAGTGGAGAGGACCGGCCAGGAAGACAGGGTGTGGTGGGGGCAGGGCTCCAGTCTGGACTGGAAGGTTGTCTGAGCCTCCCTGTTCCTCACACACCTCTCTTTCCCTGGACTCTCTTGTGACTTGTTCAGAAAAATAAAGAATATGTAGACTAGAATAGAATTGACCCTTAGAACAAACAAGCAGGCAGACGTATCCAGACTTAACCGATGATAACACTCACACAGTTTCCTGTAGCCTTCACTGTAGTGTAGTCCTGCTTATTGTCGCTGTGCTACCATTGCCTAGGCTATTATACTGATGTATAGCTAGGTGCAAAATCATCTCCTTTGGTTTAGTTATCAAATCATGAACACCATCAATACAGAGCTGTCTTGCCTTGGCCTTTGAACAGTTGTGATGACACATATGCATTTCATGTGTAGTAGAAGATCTTTATACATGCAAATGTGGGCTCGGGCTGAATGGGTGAGGATTTGAACTAAGGAGCAGTTACTGAATGGAGCTCAGTATTGAGAGGCTTTTAGCAGCTTATCATATTAGACATTCATCTCTTCAGCTTGATGTAACCTTTAAGTGGGGGCAGAGAGTCAGTCAAGCTGCCAGGCAATGCATCCCAATAGACGGAGATGGAATAATGGATGGATGAAGTCCAGGTTTAGTCGACAGATCCAACTCCTTTAACACCTTGCTTTGCACTCCCCCACTCAGGCAGAGGAACATCAGTTGGAAAGCTCGTCTGGTTGTTTGCCCAGAGAAACTTTTCTCATGGCATTTTTCCAGTAGGGAGAGAAGGGGATGTGTTTGAGACAATCTGCAGCGTGGATTTTGGAGGGATGAGAGAAACAGTGTTTGCCAAACGACCAATGCAACGCTACGAGTGTGATCAATACTGACAGAGGTCCTCTGTCGCTAACGAGGTCCCTGTGTTCTGTCACCGCCATGGATTTACAACTAGAGTCTGCCACACTCTTGATCATAGTTTCTTTAATTAGATCCAATAGTTCAGTTCCCCCACATGCCAAGAGGAAAGCAAGTATCGACACGGCTCTAACAGTGATGACTGGAACAACGAGCAACAGCACTTTTCCAAAGTGACAAAGTGCTCAACGCTGTACGTACTGTATCAAGCCGTGCATGGATCTGTTCTGTAGGGGAAATCCTCTGCTAATAGAGGGATTACACGGGTGGCTTTTTGCCTGTATGAATGTTTGTCAAACAGGCCCCTCCATTGACAGACATCAGGTAGTTGGGTTCACATACACCTAAGGTGTGCATCATTCAGACTGAAGACATAGTGTGCTATATCAGAGGTTTTCTGTAGATTGTGAATCCAGTGGCTGGAACATGTAGTTATGTGTGCTGGCATGGTGGTTAGAGACCTGTTGGAGGGGCTTTGTGGTTCAATGAAAAATGTGAAACAATAGCAGAGTGCTGGCTATTGATGGATCAAGACTTGCTCGTTTGTTTGATTAGTTTCCCTGGCACAAACCGTTGCCAGAGACGCCATTATAATGTCCCTTTGTGTGACGGTGGTTTTGTGGTGGATTCAGTGTGCTATATTAGGACTCTGTGTGGCTGTCGGGGGAATAGGCACTGTGAAAGACACCAGTGTGGTCTGAGCTTTCCCCATGGTACACTCTACTTTGAATTACCAAACCCTAAAAGGTCTATCATCTTTTACTGGACCAAATGGTACAAGACACTTTGAAAGGGAAAATGTGCTACCTGACAGAACACATTCTATCCTCTGTTACAAATCCATTCGCTCCGTTTTGCCCTGTTGGGTATGCCTCTGTAATGTTCAGTGGAAGGGAGGGGTGTTCAGGTTGACAGCCCATCAGGAGTTGGCTTTAACACTGTCCTCAAGAGACTCGTTCTTATTCTCCCAAGGCAAGCGTCAAAGGGAATGTTCCCAGGCTCCAGAGTAGAGTACAGGGCTTTGTGCCCTCCCCACAGGACGCACGGTACCCAAGGCCACCTCTTCAGGATGCTTCTCAGAGCAAACACACATTCTTATTCACATTCCGGAAAAACCTATTCCATTTCATTGGTTTGTTTTGTCGTTTTTATTGTTACTTTTTTTGACAAGGACTAACATGGAGAAGAGAGTGCATAGACACAGCTGGAGTCTACGTCATCTTGAGGGGGTTTGATTTGTGTATATTTAAGAAGTACAATCCTTCATTGCAAGGTTTGCTTTAATTAAATGCTAAAATGTTTATTCTTGCTTTAACATGATTTTGAATGTAGAATGTGACTGTGTAGTTGTATGGTATCTGAGTATATGTGCTTATGTGTTGTCATCTTCTGAACTTCATTCGATATTCTATATCTGAATGGGAAAGGACGCAAATATTCTCTTCAATACCTGTTTAGTCCTCTAATAAATCGATAGTAACAACTTTGTGTGTCCCCTCATTTCATCACTGTTGCATTACTTGAGAACTCTGTTTCAAAGTCAAACATTGCTGTCAACAATCCAATTTGAGATACTCTGACCCCTTCCAGAAACGTAGCGTTCATATTTCCCTAGTGCATCCTCATTTGATTAAGCTCATTCTGTGTGCATTCACATTCCTTATTGTCAAATTTGAAATGGCCTAAATTGGTTGATGCACAGCTTCTAAACGATAATACGGAAAACAGCTCTTCAATGTTTTCTTTCATGTAGGTAAATCAAAAAGCTGACTGTCAAGGGAGAACCCAAGTGTTTTGTTAGAAAGGGGAGCTGACAATCAAGTAGCTCGAGTTAACCTGAGCACACATGAAGGTGATTTCCCTGATTAGCAGCAAGTGCGTCAGGTGGTGAGTGTCTGCGTGTTAACGAGACCAGCCTTCCTGTGTTCACTGCTACAGGACCTGGGAGCAGAGGGGTCTGTTAGCGAGACTCAGCCTTCCTGTGCTCACTGCTACAGGACCTGGGAGCAGAGGGGTCTGTTAGCGAGACCAGCCTTCCTGTGCTCACTGCTACAGGACCTGGGAGCAGAGGGGTCTGTTAGCTAGACCAGCCTTCCTGAGCTCACTGCTACAGGACCTGGGAGAAGAGGGGTCTGTTAGCGAGACCAGCCTTCCTGTGCTCACTGCTACAGGACCTGGGAGCAGAGGGGTCTGTTAACGAGACCAGCCTTCCTGTGCTCACTGCTACAGGACCTGGGAGCAGAGGGGTCTGTTAGTGAGACCAGCCTTCCTGTGCTCACTGCTACAGGACCTGGGAGCAGAGGGGTCTGTTAACGAGACCAGCCTTCCTGTGCTCACTGCTACAGGACCTGGGAGCAGAGGGGTCTGTTAGTGAGACCAGCCTTCCTGTGCTCACTGCTACAGGACCTGGGGAGCAGAGGGGTCTGTTAACGAGACCAGCCTTCCTGTGCTCACTGCTACAGGACCTGGGAGCAGAGGGGTCTGTTAGTGAGACCAGCCTTCCTGTGCTCACTGCTACAGGACCTGGGAGCAGAGGGGTCTGTTAGTGTTTCAGTGATTCCTATATTACCAGAGCTCAGCTGCACTAAAAAGTTAGAATGCATTTTTAAATATGTCTGTTTGTACAGGTTAAAAGCTTTGCTTTGGAGAAGGTGGAGGACAGATGTATTTAGGATTATTAGAGTTCCAAGCCAGAGTAGAGTGGTTCATGTAATCCTAATTTCCACAGGACATCCATGCTGTGTCGCTGGAAGATGATACATCACTATAACTATAGTTTTGACTTGATTTGTTGTCCCATAGACATATACTTAAGTAAATAGGAAATAAATGAAACAGACTTAAAGTAATTCTGTAAAACGAGAAAGTCCAGACAATCCAAATGAATAGATAAGGTGTGAGTGAGTCCCTAGGGGTAGGTTTGAATAGATAAGGTGTGAGTGAGTCCCAAGGGGTAGGTTTGAAGTAAAATGCATGTCCTTTTCTGATACTGCAACATTTATTAGAATCAAACCAAACAGGCTAGCGAGCAAGAGGAGGATGGTGCGGTTGCAATCTGTAGTTGTCATCACTAACGTGATCAAACATACTTGAAGCTGCACTCGGGATGCGTAATACAAACATGGTTTTGAAGGTACAAAGATGACGGGGAAGGAGACCACTTGGTGCTACTGCCACACTGACTACGTCATGAAGAATCTCTTATTAACTCATCCATATTTTGTTATGGACAGGAAGGTAATAGGTTGATAAATGCTAGAGGTCAGTACGAGGTCATTCTTAGGATGGATGTGTGTGTGTGCATGATGGATGGAGGACCTGTGTGACGCCTTTAGAAATGTTAACATCCATCAATCCATTCCCTTGGCTGGACAGCTAGGGGACAAGGCTACAGGTTAAACATGTCACTGACTACTGATCACAATCAACACTCTAACTAAATAAGACCCATGTGTACATTTCACATGGAGGGTTTAGAAACCCAGACATCTGGGAGCCCTACGGCCATCAGCCAGTCCCACCTTTCCTGCCACTCCGTGTTCCTGTCTACACCTCCTGTTGCACGCCTCCCATTGAATCTTTCATTTCTGTCAATGGCTCCATCCCTGCCATTTTGTTCTTGCCCTCCCTCACTTCCTAGCTAATTATTCTCTCCTCTCCTCTCCTTCCTTTCAGTTGGTGGGGCTATCTTCTCCACTATTCAAATTATAGATCTCAGTCCTTGAATCACTTTTAGTCTTTCACCTTTTTCTTTCTCACTTTTCTCCTTCCTTTTCAATGAAAAGGTTGTGGGTTAAAATCCACACCATCCACTGGTGAGCTAAAAACGTTCAAACATTGCTGTAATTATTTGTGCTTTCAATTTAGCCTAACTTGCGTTTATCACAACACAACTTTAAAGAGGTACAGTGAAAGCCGGGAAGCCAATGTTATGCTATGCTTATTCGCTGCGTTGCATGCTATGCTAGACAGCGAGACAATTGCTACAGTCAAGGAAGTGGGTTTGTCAGGATTTCAACATGGCCATATAATGGAACATTGCCTGCTTGCCTCTTTCTTGTTGTGGTTGGACTTTGATGAAGAGATCAGCGGGTAAATACACATTACAGTCTATCTGTATGTATGATGCATTTTAATGAAAGGAAAATAGACTCCGTTCCCCTCCAATCGATATTATATGCCTTTTGTTTTTCAGAGCTCTTTATTGGTGGCTCATTACCATATTATTTGGGCAAAGGACCTGTTAGACTCTTCCTCTGATCTGTATCTGAAGCTGTTTGTCGGAGCATTCAAACATCTTACAGGTTTGCCAATTCAAAGATCCAAACCGGATAGGAGGCCTTCGCTGGCAGCCGCCCACACCTACAAACACACACACACACACACACACCACACACACACACCTACACACACACACACACACACACACCTACAAACACACACACACACACACATACACACACACACACTCGTTCTCAAAGAAAAGAACAACGTGAATAACATTGAGAGGTGGGGTAGACGAGGTCGCGGAGGGAAGAAGGGATAGAGGGAGCGAGAGATGAAGGGATAGAGGGAGCGGTGAGATGAAGTGGTGTGCCTTCGAACGAGGCGGCAAGCCAGCAACAGCCCGACCAAATCCACGAATAAACCACGAGATTGACGGGCAAAATTGGAGAGAAATCACAAAGTTTGTGACGCTCTGGCCCGTCTTGCTCATATTTGCAACTTCAAATAGGATTCATCTGTCATTTGTTTGGTGTCTCTCTCTCCACGTTTCCCCCTTCTCTTCTAATATTGCTCTCTCTATATATTATAATCTGGCATGTCCCATCTTTTCTCCCTCAATGCAATCCATGCAGACAACACATAGTCTACATATAAATACATTCATTATGGTAAGGACCACCACACACAGGCTACTCTGTCTATATACTGTATACGTGTTTGTGTGTGTGTGAGAGAGAGAGAGATTTATGCTTCACATTTGGCTGGTGCCTCCTGTAGAGTGCCCCCCCCCCTTCTCCTCCTCCTGATCACCATGTCGGTGATGTCACTCAGTGAATGGTCAGTGTTTAACATGCTAGCTCTGTGCTTTGGTCCATGGCGGCGTAAGACGCCCCTCCCCCTCCTCCCCTCACACAGAGCACTGGAGGGGGACACACTGTCTGTTAGAGAGCCACAGTCCAGTGTGAGCAGAGAGAAGAGGAAACAGGTTAAGATTGTGATTGAAACGTACCACGATGATTGAGGTCGGAGATTGGTGCGCACACACTCAGCCCATTTGTGGACTACATGTGGTGAAAAGGCAATTTGCTTGGTAAATGGTGGACTGCATCAGATCCCAGCGAGCTTTGCTGCTGATTGTGTGAACCTGGAACATGAGGCTTTTTCTGCTGGCGCTCCTGAAGCCAGTTATATATTACCCTCAATAATAACGCAGCCCAGTCAAAGATACATCTCCCAAAGCAACATGTCCACAGATTGCCTATCTGTTGATAATATTATGTCCAAAAACATTTTCTGCATAAAACAAATATCCATATAATTTCAGAAATTAGAGAGAGAGAGAGAGAGAGAGAGAGAGAGAGAGAGAGAGAGAGAGAGAGAGAGAGAGAGAGAGAGAGAGAGATCTTTCCCAAAGCTGTGAAGTTGAAAGAGACTGTGGTTGATTTTTTTCAGTTGTAGTTGATAGTGGATGAGATTATTGACTGTGTTTGATTACAGGGATAACTCAACACCCACTATTATTATTATTATATTATTGTTATTGGCTTTGCACTAAATCTACACTCTGCTCTTATCACTGTGTATCACACACACACACACACACACACACACACACACACACACACACACACACACACACACACACACACACACACTATTGTTGACTGTAAAAACCTGTATCTTCTATCTTTGTTCCTCTCTTGTCTTCAAGATCTGCCTCTCGTGTTGCAAGCAGGCAGATACACAGCCATCGGAAAGACAGACAGACAGATAGGCAGACCAGCAGCTAGGTGGCAGACAGGCAGACAGAGGTGGCAGACAGACAGACAGACAGACAGACAGACAGGCAGACCAGCAGCTAGGTGGCAGACAGACAGACAGACAGACAGACAGACAGGCAGACCAGCAGCTAGGT
>JAPMUY010004936.1:0-35283 GCA_026901105.3 Galaxias olidus
ATGATGATGACATCATTAAAATTTCCATCGTCTTTAAAGCCAGTTTTTCATGTATGGCTGGAAAAGCTGAGTTTCTACACTTCAGTAGGGATTTTTTTCCCACTAGTCAGTCAACAGATGTCTTCCCTGTTTGAAACAGGCTGTTTCTTCCTTGTTCATTGTCTTGGTTAATTGAGGATGCATTCAGACCACATACACGTACACACATACCTATACACACACACACACACACACACACACACACACACACACACACACAGACACATACATATGCTAGGTCACAGACTTCATCGTGACATTTTAATTAGGTGTGGAGACTACAGTAATAAGACACCCAAATCAACATTTACACTGAAGGCTGTGGTAATGCTGTCACGCAAGATAGATAATCCCTATGTTGACTGATGCTCTTTAACAAATAATGAAAATTGGCATGCAAACAAAGAATCACATGAGACACCATAAATCTGAGATGGTTAGGAGAAACCAGGTCACATCGTGTAGAATAGCAACAGCTTCTTACTGGTTTGCGAGAGTAAAATGTAACGAGCGCTTTCAGAAGTAATGTACCCTCTTCATGTGACTGTTTTTTTGTTTGTTTTTATTGTAATTGCACACACGTCTTACTCACAGTCATTGCTTCTACTGCATCGGTTATCTGACCAACAAGCCAGTAACAAGCAGAACAAGCACCAGCACTGTCTTCAAAGCAAAACCTTCACATGCAATTTTAAAGAACCTTCTATTGATTTCTACGCGTGTCTTGTGAGTCTCCCAATTATAATCACCACTGTAACTCTTGACCAGCTCAACAGAACAAAAAAACTTGTGGTTTCTTATTTCTTACTATTAGCATTTCTACATGTGTGAGTGCCTCCACGTCTGGATCCTGACCTGACAGCGGAGCTCCTCCACAGCCCTCTCTTGCTGGGAACAGGCTAGGTCCTGGGGGACGTTCCTCAAGCCCCAGTCAGCAATCTGTGCCTCCAGTTGACGGTTGGCCTCCTGCAGCTTGTTCACCTGCTCCAGGAAGCCCCTCAGACGGCTGTTCAGATCTCGTATGGTCCAACGGGAGTCCTGAAGCAAGTCCATGTTGTTCCTATGGGGAGAGGAACCAACACACATACCATTCACTTTACACACATAGTGAATACACAGCTGATTACCTGGTGACATCGATCGATTGCAGACGTATAACACGGTTTACTGCCAGGTCACATCGACATTTTACACAAGTAGCATACACTCCGCTCACAGGCCTCGCTGAGAAGGACCACCCAAACAAATAAACAAACGTGTGATCGGCTGTGACAGACATACCTTATATTGTTGAGGAGTACACCATACATACACCACCAAAGTGGCACTTTGCTTCAGGTCCTCAGGGCGGGACATGATTACACTTTCAGTGGAGTTGACTTAGTAAATATTTACCTAGTGTTCACTCACCTGCAAGGCAACGTGGCCTTTCCTCCAGACGAGGGAACGCTGGGGCTTTCTGAGTGTGTGTGTGTGGTGAGGCAGGAGGAGCCCCCTGGTCCAATCTGTGGGCACAGCAAGGCAATCCGCTAGCCCTCCCCACGGAGCTCAGTCACACTCCCCCCACACCGTGTCTTCTGGCAGCAAGGCTCCTCTTCACAGTTCAAAGGTCACCCTGCCACAGATCAGAGGGAGCAGAAGCCCAGGGTTAGCCTACTTTGCTATGTGTCAGTCAGCTTCAGGGGTCAGCCATGACGGAGGCCTGTGTGTGTGTGTGTGTGTGTGTGTGTGTGTGTGTGTGTGTGTGTGTGTGTGTGTGTGTGTGTGTGTGTGTGTGTGTGTGTGTGTGTGTGTGTGTGTCACTCTTTTGACTGATGCAAACCTGGGTCTGTTTCTGGTTTGATCAGGTAGATGAAACTCATTAAATGCAGTCATTCCCATGTGCTAAGCTTGTCGGTTCACTTCTTGCTCTATCATGCCTGGACTACTTTCTTCTTCTGATATTGATAACCAAGATAATGGGTTCCTGTTGAGCTTTCACTATTATTGTAACTTTGGCTACATCTGTCATGAGATGACCTCTTTGCTCAATGTGACCTCTTTGCTCAATATGAAGTCATGCCCATTCTCATTGTGGATCTTTTGACACACGTCAAAAACACCTGAAGACCTATCAAGTGTTCCTGTAGGATGTTTGATGCTTTCACACAGCTGGTGGACGGAGAGTTCAGCGACTCACAGTAGCACCACTGGGTGTGTGTGTGTGTGTGTGTGTGTGTGTGTGTATGTGTGTTGCTGTATGTATGCGTGTGTGTGTGTGTGTGTGTGTGGGAGTATGTGTGTGTGTGTGTGTGTGTGTGTGTGTGTGTGTGTGTGCGGTGGCCCAATTGAGTGTCTCACTCTTTTGACTGATGCAAATTTCCTGGGTCTGTTTCCTGGTTTGATCAGGTAGATGAAACTCATTAAATGCGGTATAGTCATTCCCAGGGTGGCTAAGCTTGTCGGTTCACTTCTTGCTCTATCATGCCTGGACTACTTTCTTCTTCTGATATTGATAACCAAGATAATGGGTGCCTGTTGAGCTTTCACTATTATTGCAACTTTGACTACATCTGTCATGAGATGACCTCTTTGCTCAATGTGACCTCTTTGCTCAATATGAAGTCATGCCCATTCTCATTGTGGATCTTTTGACATTAAAACACACGTCAAAAACACCTGAAGACCTATCAAGTGTTCCTGTAGGATGTTTGATTGGTTAAGCTGGCGTGTGGATCAAGGGATGTTATAAAAGCTTAAGGCATTACATGTTGTCAAATAGAAAGAATAAAGAACAAGGAGTCAATCCTTCCTCACAGGAAGATACCTCGACTTCTAATTCTTTCTCTAGATGCGTGCACCTATGACTCTTATCTTGTTGTAATTCCTTTGATATAGTACACCTTAGAGCTGATGTAACTCTTACTTCGTCTCTATGTAAACAACCGCACCTAGAATCCCACACAGAAAGAAAGTGAGGATTAGCCACTGAAAAGATACTAAGCCACACTTCAAATTGTCTACCCTGAGTCTTGTTGAGTCTGCTCGGTTACCATAGAAACCATTCACGGACCATCCAAATAAGTTATTATTGGGCTGATTAATGTCATCCACAGTACTTCAGTAAGTGGAGGGGAGAGGCTTTGCTCCACAACAATGGCATACAGTTAGAGAAAGAGAGAACGATGCTCACATGGTTGGCAAACCTATAGGGAACAATTGAATCAGGAAACAGTCCCCACTACTAAACAACAATGTGGATCTACGTGAAATGCACACACACACACACACACACACACACACACACACACACACACACACACACACAGAGAGACATACTATATAATGTATTTAGGCCCTTGGTCAAATGGGTCTTTTGAACCACTTTTGAAGCTCTCAAAAAAGATCATTTATAATATCACTAAATAAACGTACAGGTATTCAATGATTTTGATATTCTAGAAAGAGGTTAGGCTAAGGTAATTGTTATTATATTGGTAAAATTAAATGTTTAACTTGGTCAGTAGGAACACATCTGAATGTTTTTGTAAGTATGACTACGGATAAACAAAGATGACAGGTAAAGAGACTTCATAGGGGCACTTACCGTCATGCCCAAACCCACGCCCACTCGGCAAAGCCTTTCCTGGTACAAGGTCGGTATTAGCGATGAAGATGTCAGAAAGCGTCGTTGGTGAAAAGGCAGGAGAACAACGCCCCGATGTTTGGGCGTAGGAGCTCTGGCTGTGAGAGCCTGGGACGGATCAGGGACTGATCTGCCTTGTGAATAAGCTCAGGGAATGTGGCCCAGCCAGTTCCCTGCCACTAGCACCAAAACCTATGGGGAGATTACAGTGCAGCAGGCAGTGGCTTGTTGTTGTTGTGATCCACAATGAGAGTGGTGATGGTGGTCTCCTCCTGACGTTGGGACCAAACCATCTCCACGTCAACTCAGTCCCTATGTTGATGGCTCAAAATCTCAGGTCGCTTTCACACATAAAAGTTCAAGAGATTTTATTACAGTTAAAGCAAAAAGTAGTTGTTTGTTTTTGGTCACACTTTCAATTACCAACTGGATAATATTTGGTAAATAGATTATTTGATTGATTATAAGGTTACGGTCAATAATAGTGGCCCATGGTATTGCGATTCTGCCTTTTTTTTTGCTTTTCTTGCCATCTCAATAATAATTTTCAGTATTTTATTGCCTCAAATCACACAAGACGCGACGCTACAAAGGCGGAATGCAAGGAAGGAGGCAGGCTAATGACTGCCTAGAATATGTTCTCTGTATTCTTGTTGCACAATAGACGAATGCTATGTATTGAATAAAAGTTAATGGATTGAGTTCATATATGGCTATGCTTCCAACCCACAATGCACTCTGTCGGATTGGTTCATTTAGTTAGGTCCGGTAACCTTCACACTTGAAACCGCACCATATGGTTCACTAGGAAGGGGAAAAAGACATGCCTTTTGTAGCAGACAACAGTTTGTTTCTTTGGTCTGGAGTCTTGGAGTTGGAGTTCAAAAAAATGGTTCACGCCAACCAAACGTGAGATGTAAACTCAACTGAATGAAACAGGGCAGGTGGAAAAGCTTTCTTTACATGCAGTGGCACCAAATATCGTTACCAGTTCTTTGCGATTATATTATAATATTAAGCTTGACCACTGAGAAGTTGATTTCCCCCGTTGTCCATTTGAATGGGACAAGACAAGAGCTATGTGCTCATTAATCACATCACTTAGTACATTTCTCCCAGGGCACTTTATCTATGGGAATAGATCTTCCGTGGGCCAAAACATGAGGCACAAAAGTCTGGTCTAACTAGGCTTCATCTGTACGTTATATCATATTTATCATCTCTGGGTTCCATAAAGGCAATTCCTGTACAGCCGTTAAACAGGCAACATGGGCAATGATCTGCACAGTATTGTGGTATTAATCCAAAAGTGCTGAAGGGATTACTGTAACTTACTCTAAACTCTTTATTATTTTCTGCAGTAAATGCTAAAGGTCGCAATCACATGACATGCCTATGTTTAAGTGACTTCTACACGCAAACTCCCATGAACAGAATCACAGAATAACAAGTCCAACTGATTCCCTCTTCAGATCAAACTCTGTTGTTTAACCCCCGGCCATACTGTGTGTTAAAAGACTCTACACTGCACATTAAGATAACTGTTCTTATTTTTACAGCTACATTTATAAGTCATTCTGCTGTGAACAGAGGATTCAGTAAACCTGAAATCCCCATAAGCCACTTGTCAGTCAAGATCAAAGTTGGAATGCTTAAATTAAAGGCTATACCGTGAGGCCAGTTGGTCGAACCACAGATTAGGGGCAGGGCTGTTGTTTCTCTACTATTGTGCATAGGCCAAATTTTAAAGTGTTTGTATAGGGAAGTCCCCTGTACAAAGTAGTCTGCCCACAGTTCCCACTCCATCACCAGAAGACTTTACAGTAATTACTACTCCTCCCGGCCCCTGTTTCCTCCACACCTTAGAATGATAACCATGTCAAGCATTTTCACATGTGGGTTCCAGCCGTGAAGTGGTTGTCCTCTGAAGACGCCGTCAGATATTCCAAAAATGTTAAGTCTGCCAAAAAAAAGAAAGAAAGTAAAAAGAAAGAAAGAAAGAAAGACAGAAAGAAAGAAAGAGAGAAAGAAAGAAAGAAAGAAAGAAAGAAAGAAAGAAAGAAAGAAAGACAGAAAGAAAGAAAGAAAGAAAGAAAGAGAGAAAGAAAGACAGAAAGAAAGAAAGAAAGAAAGAAAGCTCTACATTCCAATCCGGATCAGTGAGAAGTGTACAACCCCTTGAGTCAGAGATGAATTGTGAATGATGAAGTTATTGTTGTAATTAGCTCAAGTTTTGTCAAAAAGATTTCAAAGTAGACATCCTAATCACATTACAATGTGTATAAGCCACGAATGTCAGTTGGTTAATAAAAGGGCCTTAGATGTACACATGTGGTTAGAGATATGGTTATGTATTTCGGAAATGTGTCTTCAGAACATTTATCTTATGATTGGCTTTACATTCTTCTTTTGGTTTTGGCCAAGACTGTATGCAACTGATGCCCCTCACACGAGTGCTTTCCACTACTGAACATGTTTGAACATTTTACAGAAAGTATCCAGTTAGTTGAGTAACACTGGTTTAATTTAGCCACAAAGTTACCAAGCGTTCATAAAGTTCAAATAAAGTTCACATATTTTTCAAGTTGACAAACTAAATATAAAAAAAGGCACCCTCATAGGGCTTCAAAACAATTTGTTTTCCAACATGCATGCTGGGAGCATAGTCTCATAAAATGATTAATCCCTGGAGCAATCAGCTTGACATGGTATTCAGTGGAGCGCCCCAAGGCATAAGAGTACTTGCTCTTCCAAAAACAATTACACCTAGGAGTGGCACACTTTCCTGTCATTCTTTTTTGTCAAAGTGTCAAAAAAGGAGAGGCACATACTTCAAGTGCAGCCAAACAAGTCAAGGCAATCCTAAAAGAGCAACTCGAAAGTGCCCGCCAAAGAATCCGAAGAGTATACTTCAATGGTCTAATGACAGTGTAGTTTATTGTTATATAACTGTTACATTTTGTGTTCAACATCACACCGCAAAATCAACCGGAATCAAGGCTTTGATAAAGCACAATAGATTAGGTGACCTAATGACCTAAGGTATCCTATTTGTGTTTTGTTTTGTTTAAATACACACACACATACATGTATTGTACTCTGCACAGCTGTGATGTAGTTAGATCAGTCAGTTGTCAATTCCTATCGGATAGACATTGAGGTGACATTTAAATCTAGTGGTTCTGCAGTATCTGACTCCAGTGGTTCAAGCTACTATATCTAACATTGTCAATCAGCTGCTGACATTGCCATAACCCTGCTGTCAAAGCTGCCAATAAACTCAGAAGTGGACCACACAAAACTCCTAGAAGCTCTACCTAAGGCCAGTGGAGCGCGCAGTACAGACACATGGAGGAAGAAAGTGATGGTAAAGCAGGAAACACCCAGGGGCAGATGTACTAACATGATGCCAGTTTTAGGCATAATGTGTCGCAATGTGCACCAAAAACATGGCATGTCATGTACAAACAGACCGCACATCGCTAAAACTCCTGGCAAGCTTTTACCTACACAGTGTTTCTCACACTCATCAGCACCTGCCCCAGTGAGGTCCCTGTCACATCCAAGCGATAACACGCCACAAATGTGCGAAGTGTGGCCCAGCTGCGGCACAGATTTTGGACACAGAACCCCCCTTCCAAGGAGGCCTGCAAAGTCGCCATACTTCTGGTAGAGTGGTCCGTCCCATAGTGCCATAAGTCATAGCAGCAGTCTGCACTAACCACAGCCCCCTGTTCTCAAAGTGCCATTCCTGCATAAAACAGACAAAAAGCTGTCCCACAAAGCGGAAACCTAAGTATTGTCAACGCAGTTGCACAAAGCACATACGGGACAAAGACACTCTAGGGCATCAGGACAATTACGGGGCTCATGAAAATTGTACTTGGTTTGCACATGGTTTGATGGCTGATTTGACACAGCGGCGTGTAGCCTCAGCGTTCAAGAAAGATAACAACTATGCACCCCTCAAAAACAAAATCAGGTTTCCAGAAAAGGATAGAAAGGGAACAGAGATAGGTGAAGCAAAATTCAGGGAAACAATTACTCACTACGTTTTACCCCATTAAAGAAAACAAAGCGGATTTGAGTGGCAAGTCAGTGCAGACAACCTGCCAAACTGAATAGTCTAGCAAGCTATCAACAGCTAGTTGCCTGCTGTGGACTCACTTGTTATTTGGGCATGTATTTAGGAATTATGCATAGTGCAGAAGAGGGTTAGCCTTGTTAATAATAATTGGTTGCGCTTTATCGCACCGTTGTGACGAAGAGAGAGCTGAGCCAGAAGGCAAAGCTCTCAATCTACTGGTCTATCTTCGTTCCTACTCTCACCTATGGTCATGAAGGGTGGGTCATGACCGAAAGAACGAGATCGCGGATACAAGCGGCGGAAATGAGTTTCCTCCGGAGGGTGGCTGGCATCTCCCTTAGGGATAGGGTGAGAAGTTCAGCCATTCGTGAGGGACTCGGAGTAGAGCCGCTGCTTCTTTTTCGTAGAAAGGAGCCAGTTGAGGTGGTTCGGGCATCTAGTAAGGATGCCACCTGGCCGCCTCCCTAGGGAGGTGTTCCAGGCACGTCCAGCTGGGCGGAGGCCGCGGGGCAGACCTAGGACCAGGTGGAGGGATTATATCTCCACACTGGCCTGGGAACGCCTTGGAATCCCCCAGTCAGAGCTGGTTAATGTGGCCCAGGAAAGGGAAGTTTGGGATGCCCTGCTGGAACTGCCACCTCCGCGACCCGACCCAGGACAAAGCGGATGAAGATGATGATGAATAATTGGTGACAAATACTTTAATCTGAAACATGGATAATTGGTAATTTCTTGAGGAAACCTAACTATAATACCACATATTTAAAGTCACCAATTGTGCAGTTATTTATAATCAAGCATCATAAAAATCTCATGACACAGACAGTTTATGCTAAAATTAGGAACCAACATTTTTTACATTACTTTTAATATAGGTAAAGGATGAAGTTGGAAACTAAAATCTGCACAATATAGTATAGAGCAGCAGTCCATATGGTCAGTACATTTAAAAACACATTGTTCAGTATTTTATTTTAATATGAAACATTCATTACTATGTAAGGGGTCCTGTAATTTTTTTGGTTTTCATGGGGCCCCACAATTCTGGCCCAATACCCCTGGCTGTAGACTTGGATTGTTCTGGCATCGATAGACATTTGGGGGATTTTTTACATTTGGGTCATTTTGACTGCTGATTAGGACTGTTGTTTGGTTATATCCAGGTAGTATTTTAAACAGGGCATTGATGGAAAAAAAGACATTGGTTACCGTTGAGAAATATGTATATAAAAATGTATGGAAAAAAAACAACAGGCCAAAGTGGGTAACATCTGAATCTTAACAGCAACTATAAAACTTTCATGTTTATGTTAAAACAAACAATCAATCAATCAACAATCAAAAAACATGACTGACTAGTATTTATAACTGTATTATTTTCCTTGCATGATATTTTGGGTAGATATTTTTATTTTTATAAATTAAACTTTCAAACCTATTTTTAAGTTATTAAATACCTGTAATTATAGATTTTTGTCTTTATCGATGGCTAGTTTGCCATGAAGTTACAGTTTTTTCTGATTGCTTAAGCACAAGCATTGAAACTGTGGGCTATTTTTGCACAACTCCTTATTGTTCTAAGTGTCCTCCAACCACAAAACCTTACAACAAACCAGCAAAACATCATAAATCTGTTACAAAAGCAAATTATTCTTGCACAACTATTTCAAAAATGTATGTTTTTGTGTCAATACAGTACACAGAAAGAATCTTTTGAATAAGCACATTACCAACTACACACTGGTATTATAGATTAAAAACACTTGTGGCTTTTACTTTCAGTTTGGCACACTTGGTAAATGAATTGGCTATGAGTGTTAATGGTTTCAGTTTGTGTCTCAAGAATCCCTTTTAGTGTGTAAGGAATTAGAAAAAACTTTAATAATGGTCATTAGTTCTCATATTTTCTAAAGATTAGCACAACGTTGTCCGCAGAGAAGAGCCACATTTACACATCCAATCTTGATTCTTTTGTTTCTATTGAAAATATAATTTTGACATTAAACATCAAAGTTATTTTGATTATTAGACACAGTATCTACAACTTGAGAAAACGGGACAAAGGTCCTTCTTTCAGCCTGTAAATTAAGATCCCCAGAGAAGATTATGAATCCGTCTAAACATCTAAAATAGCAACCTATTCCTTTAGATTCATTGACCGAAAAACGTCTTGTGCCATTGTTGCGATGCTAATGATAAATAACATACAGTACAACCCGTCAAGACAACATTGGCATCACATTTGTCTGTTTGAGTGTGTGTGCTCGTGTGTGAGTGCAATTACCCTATTTTTAATGATGCTGACAAACCAGCAAACATGACAGCTTTATCCCGTAAATCAGGATCTTTACACTAAAGGGTGGGGTGGCAAATTTGTTGCTATTGGCAATCCCTAGTCGCAGTATGTATGTACAATCTTGGAAACATTTTCTGAGGGAGGAATTAAACATCTTACAGACATGGCTCTTTGAGAGGGGTAAAGCTATGATCAGGAGGGTATTGTTTTTCTTTGAGAAGCAGTTTAATTAAAGAGTGAATGGAATCATACACAGGAATAGAAAACCACAGTGCCGAGAAAAGACCAACCAGGTGCTCCATAGAAAAGCTGTATTTATTTATATTCTTTTTTTTAATCTTTTGAACTTACCTCTTTTCTTCAGGTCATGCCTGTTTGACTTTTTAAGCACTTGATTATTACATCAAAACCAGCGACGCTGTAGGCAATGACCTTCCCAATAATGTTGATTGTTATGACAGCAGAGCACAGCAACAGACTTCAAATGTCAGCACCTTGTTCAATGTCTAATATAATTACAAGGTAATGACAGCATGGATTATGTACACCGATTCTGTCACCAAGCACAGAAAGTGATCCACAGAAACATGTCAGACTACAATGAAGCACATTTTGAGATTAAATGCTCAATGAACATAGATATACGGTGTTTTTGGGAGCATGGGTTACTCCATGAAACCTTTGTTTTGTTATAGACTTCATATGGTTAATATGAAATAAATATTATTGGGTATGAAAAACTGAAATAACTTATTTGAACACGTTTCAGACCCTTTGCTATATGACATCAAACACTGAGCTCTGCTGGGTCCCATTTGCTCTGATTTATTCGATTGGAAACAATTTGGATATATGATACACTGTTAGCTCAGGATTCGCAAACGTTTCCAAAGCTTGTTTGTGTTCTACAGGCAATAAGTAAAAAAGGTTTTCACTGGGGAAGGACACATTGAGGCAAATACGTAGAGGTCCTTGAAGAAAAGTTTGCTCCAGTCTCGACCTGGGATGAAGCTTCAGCTCGTCAACATCACAAAGCATAGAGCCGCTGAGCCGAGATCACACTGGATTGGCTCTGGGACAGGCCTCTGCTCTGAATGACCCTGAGAGGCCTTCACATGACACAAGTACAACTTATTGCATATTGAGACCCCTGAAGGTTTTTGACGCTCCCCATCAAATTTGACTTAATTTATTTAAAAGATTATAAGAACATCATAAAGAGTCTACGTACTTATTTAATTGCACTGTTCAGTTTTAAATTGAACAATATATTTGTAAAAAAAAGAAAGAAGCTAAGTTCTTGTTGGCATAATGTGTTGAATAATGGACAAAAGATTATAAATCCATCTGAAATTAAGTCTTCAACACAGTACTGCAAAAAGTGCAAAAAATTTTAAGAGGTCTGTCTATAACCTATGCTTTGCAACGTCTTTGGATCAATAATTTAAAGAACAAATCATCGCATTTGCTTTTTAGATAATTCTTTTTTTATATTTTATTAAAAATGAACTTGGTAAGATAGTAAATAAGTAAAAAACTATTTGTCATATATTGCACGTGATGAACGCAAACTTAAGCTCTGCCTTGATCGGTTAGTTGTAATAATTATCAATGAAATGTGACACCATTATCCTGAGAAGTTATTGTCCACCCAAAATGTGTGTATTTTGATTAGCTATATTATCTTACTTCAAGTAATCAAACTTATACACTGTTGCAGGTCAAATGTGTATGTGTTTGTATGAACTCCTGAAAAAAAATCCCTTAAAAAAAGGGCTGCCAAACCAAATCCATAAAATGAAAGCAACATCTATAAATACAATTGAAGTGCAAAAGCAATAAAATCACAGAAATTACAATTAAAGGTTTTACAGATATATTGTCATTTTACAGACACTTCTTAAATTGTTATGGTCAAACACCCTCAATAAAAAATACAGCCCTAAACATTCAGCAGAGAAACTTGTCCATGGAGCTCAAACAACACTAGTGAACTACTCAGAAGGATTCAATCTTTAAATCCAGACCTAACACATGAATATTACTTGCAGTTTTATTTTTAACAGGCCACAACCCCATAGAATTGGTAGATTATAAGAATTATCCCACAATGCCTTGCTCCAAATCCAAACCAAAGTTTAAATGTAAAAGTATACATAAATGTAGAACTAAGATTGACCTTCAAATTACAAAGAAAAACGTTACATTCTTAGTATGGACATAAACTTTAGTATGAGGAGTAACATGTATTTTACCTAAAAAATACTTATTTTTATTTGAATTATTATAGTAATTTTTCTGCAAATTTTTTTTTAATACATGTAATTTGTCATTATTGACATGATGCTTAAAAGGAAAGATTGGTTGTGGATTTTGAGATAAAATCCGTAACTTAACAGTGTTTTGTACGCAATTTCAAAACAGAGCAAACTATTGTAAAAATGTTAGAGTTAATTTCCGTGAAAATAGGACTTTTTTTTTTTACAGTTTATGATTATGAATGAGCATCATGAACAACAAAAAAGACTGTCATAAGTTAATAATTTGCTTTGATTTAGAGTAAACTACTTTTAATCTAAAACGTTTTTTTTTTACATTATGCCATACATGATTTATAATTATGTAATTATTTTCAGTAATTAGCAAGTGAAGTATTTTTTTAACACCCTTCGAATAGATTTTTTAACTAAACCTCTATCAATTAATCTCCCGAATATGTCGTGACAGTCAGCCCTGTATAACGAGATAAAACAGAAAGCCACCTTTCTCCCACACTGCCACACCTTAATATCGTGAGATGAGGACACACCCGTGATGGTGATGCTGAGTGGCCCATCTACGTGGTGTATATGATTTCGCTGGCCTCTCCCATTTCTAGGGGCTATATATTCTGCCACTTTGAACTACTAAAATACCAGCTCTTTAGTACTCTACTACAGGTAGGCTTGACAGGTCGACGTTGCATTCCCATCACAGCAGGTGTAGAAACCATAAGTACCATGTATTCCTCTTATTCTTCCGGCCGTACATCTTCCATGTCCCTCTCCGGAGGATACTCACGTGCTTCTAGTTCAAGATCAAGTGTGTATGGAGGAGCAGGGGGAAATAGTGTCCGAGTGGCTTCTGCATCTGGAAACAGGTACGGATTTGACCTGAACAGTGCAGTTGGAGGTGACAATGGCAGTCAAGGAATTTCCACCAACGCGACTATGCAAAATCTGAATGACCGTCTAGCTGCCTACCTGGAGAAGGTGCGCTCTTTGGAGACAGCTAACGCCAAACTCGAGACACAAATCCGCGAGTGGTACAATAGCAAGGCCCCCTCAGCAAGTAGAGACTACAGCAAGTATTGGGTAATTATCGAAGAGCTGCGCCACAAGGTGAGTCAATACTTTAATTGTTAATAATGTTGACTCTGAAACTGGTTATAGAGGGAACAGAACGTGTGAAAGCTGATTTTATCCTAACCACATACTCATTATTTTACGCAATTAAATTAATGATAAATAAATAAATACAATTTCACCTAGTCAAAAGTATATTCATTATAAAAGTTTTAGAACGCTCAAAATGTAATTTTCGCATGAAACTATTCACTTATTGTCGGCCAAAATAAATACATTTTATACATTTAAAAAAACATAATATATAGGCTATATTCAAATGTTTTGGTTTTCGACTTTATTTAGCACGCAGTGATGAAGACAATTAGAGGCAAAAACACATTTTCACACCTTAAGTTTGACTTGAACAGTATCATGAGTTATCTTGTTACAATGCCCCAAGGATATGAATGTTGAACGCCTTTAGAATGGCCTGGATTGGTTGGCATGAATGTTGTATTATTACGGGTTTACTTTGTATTGTGTACTCTTGAGACAGCTTATTTGAAATATTGACACAGCCTTAAGGTCACATTGTCTTTTCCACTCCTCAATTTGCGAATGCTGCGGACAGCAAATAACACATTTGCTGCTAGCACATTTCCCATGGATGATACTAAATCAACAACATAGCATTTCAGTTAATACACATTATTAACAGTTAAAACATTATGTGTTCTAGATCGGTGCTGCTACACTGGACAATGCTAGGATCATTCTGCAGATTGACAATGCCAAATTGGCAGCAGAGGACTTCAGAGTCAAGTAAGCACACTTTAACTTATCGCATCAAAGTAAAATCTTTAAGTTCACCTTAAAATATAGACATTATCCGTTATTTAAGCTATTTATATGGATAACTAGGACTTTTCTGTAATAATTCTACTGAAGTCCTTGTCTACACATACACAGCAAGTCACTTTGAAGAAACCAGTGGGAGAACTGGTTTGATGAAGTTTTCACGTATTTTTGGTATCAACATCACGAGAAAGCTTCACTCTTTTTCTGATCCACCTAACAGGTTTGAGAATGAGCTGGCAATGCGCATGTCAGTGGAGGCCGACATCGCCGGCCTGCGGAAGGTTCTGGATGAGCTGACAATGGCCCGCTCTGACCTGGAGATGCAGATCGAAGGCCTCAAGGAGGAGCTGATCTATCTCAAGAAGAACCATGAGGAGGTAAATGTGTTGCTCCTCCTCATGGTTCCAAGTACCCTCCCTCTTTCATTTTACTGTCTTTCTTCAGTCATTTCTAGACTGTGACAAACTGTGTGCTCAACACTCAAAAAATCTACACATTTAAAATGCAATTTAGATTCAATACAATGTGCTTTGTCTATCGGTCTCTGTCTATCTTTGCTTTTATCCTGGATTATTTGCCCTATTAGTTGCTGTCTGAATCTTGTACGATGTGGATAGGCATTAAAGGGTGATTACTGCTGTGTGCCGAGATACATCGTCTTGAACCGGAACTGGTTTAAAGCAAACAATAAATCAAGCAGAACTTGTTTGGATTGTTCTGTGCTGCTCTCAAGGAGAGTTTTAGTATCACTATGGAACGACTTGGCAGCAAGACCTCTCTCCTGCTAATCAATACACTGTAGGAATCAGAGAACTCCGTTTGTTTTCAAATGCTACCTGATAAGCTTATTGGTGTGCTAACTACTATTATGTACACAGTCTGCTAGAGGGGATCAGGTAATGTTTGGCCCTCATTCAGTCACCACCAGTCAGAGAAGTGGACCTTCAGCCTCACCTGTCTGTGACCCAAACAGACCTTTCACCTGAATGGACCTGGACCTTCCCTGCCTTTTTCTGTCTCTATCTGACTCTTGATCCTCTCTGCCTGTAGGAGCTGGCCGCCATGCGTTCCCACACGAGCAGCAGCGCGGTGAACGTGGAGGTGGATGCCCCTCCGCAGCAGGACCTGGCCCGCGTCCTGGAGGAGGTCCGCAGCCAGTATGAAGGCATTGTGGACAAGTCCCGCCGCGACATGGAGGCCTGGTACAAGAGCAAGGTAAGCAGAGCAGGGAATATGTTAATAGTATCTATTGCATTTTCTGTGGATAGGCAGGGTCATTGTGACAGACCCTTAGAAATAGGCCTGTGCCACATGAGAGGTTATTTTCAGCAGCTGCCTCATCCTAAGTATTGTTTTGAATCCATCTTTACCAGTTTGATGAACTGAATAAGGGGGTGGTCGCCGCCACAGAGACGCTGCAGTCCTCTCACAGTGAGATCAGTGAACTGAAGAGGACACTGCAGGCCCTGCAGATTGAGCTTCAGTCTCAGCACAGCCTGGTAAACAGAACCCACACACCCTTTAGTTAACTGACCTAGGCCAGAGAGGAAACAACCCACACACCCTTTAGTTAACTGACCTAGGCCAGAGAGAAAACAACCCACACACCCTTAGTTAACTGACCTAGCCCAGAGAGGACAAAACCCACACACATTTTAGCTAACAAGCTAAGCTATAAGTTCCGCCTTCATGTTAGCTATTGATGGTTATGTATTATACAGTAAAGCTCAGGATCTTTGTAACTAGCTGTAAGGATAAGGATTATTATAATGATGAAATATATAAAAAATGGATGTCTCAATTAATGGCTGCTACATCGCCAAGGAGTTCTCAAAGGGAATTATTGCACGGCTGTTTTTGTAATCAGAGCAGGCAGAGGACTAGTACACCCCCACCAGCCCATTCATGTAGTGACACCAACATCCAGTAGCTCCATCCTGTTGGATCTCTGCCCATATGCAGTAAAAGGTTCATATGGGCGGCAGCATCCTCCAGTGTGCTGAGTCATTCCTCTGCCCCTTGCAGAAAGGAGCGCTGGAGAGCCAGCTGTCGGAGACCGAGAACCGTTACAGTAGCCAGCTGAACCAGCTGCAGGCAAAGGTCAACCGCCTGGAGAATGAGCTGGGCCAGATGAAGACGGACATCGAGAGGCAGTCCAATGAGTACAAGATGCTGCTGGACATCAAGACCCGCCTGGAGATGGAGATCGCAGAATACAGGAGGCTGCTGGACGGAGAGGATAGTGGGTAAGGATGGAATACGCACTCCCTTATATTTTCAAAGAGGCCATTTTAGAAGTGTGTCATTACAGCACAACAAGCTCCAAGAAGTGGCAAGACAAGTCCACTACCACTTTGATAATTGAAGGGCATCTGGAACTGTATCCCACTCTCTCATCGCTGTGTACATGGAAGGTCTTGACATTTAGAAATCAGCTGATAGGCCTATGCAGGGCATGACAAGTTGACCTAATTTGTCACAGCTGTGCCGTTGTTTAAACATGTAAACGGAACTGGTAGAAAAGGAAACATCTTCAATTGTGCACCATTCTTTTCCTACAGACATTCTGTGGTCACCAAGAAGGTTGAAACATTTGCCACGAAGAAGGTTGAGGCTGTTGTGACAAAAAAGGTTGAGGCTGTCGTCACAAAAAAGGTTGAGGTTGTCGAGGTCAAACGTAAGTTGTCTTGCTATTAATAACAAAACCCCTACACACTACAGAAAAACATTGCACACATTTAAACACACATGCATCGTATTTAAAATGGAGAAAAACATTTATTCAAAATTGTATTCTTTTTTTTTTTTTACAGAACCAGTCGTGACCAAGAGAGTGAGGACGGTTATTGAGGAGGTGGTGGATGGGAAGGTAGTGTCCCGCACAGAGGATGTGGATGTGGCGGTCGTGAGCAAGTAGACAAACCACTTCCCTACTCCACTAGCCACCCTATAAACCCACCACTATTCAACTCCACTCCCCACCCTGTAGACACACCACTATACAACACACTCCCCACCCTGTATACACACCACCACACTACTCCACTCTCTACTCTGTTGACACACCACCACACTACTCCACTCTCTACTCTGTATACACACCACCACCCTCCCCCCTCTCTACTCTGTATACACACCACCACACTCCTCCCTCTCTACTCTGTATACACACCACCACACTCCTCCCTCTCTACTCTGTATACACACCACCACACTACTCCGTCTCTACTCGGTAGATAAACCACCACACTCCTTCCTCTACTCTGTAGACACACCACCACACTACTCCCTCTCTACTCGGTAGATAAACCACCACACTCCTCCCTCTCTAATCTGTAGACACACCACCACTCTACTCCCTCTCTACTCGGTAGATAAACCACCACACTCCTCCCTATCTACTCTGTAGACACACCACCACACTACTCCCTCTCTACTCGGTACCCAATAATAAAAGACTGGCCAGTTCAATAAACAACTAAGAGTTTTGACTTGACTAGGCTGTTGTGTTTTACTTTCCTCTACATGTAGCATGCATTATTATAGTGTGTTGAGTTTTATGATGGATGGTTAAGATAAAATACAGCCTTAAGGCTTCAATATCATACATTCGCTGTGTGGCATCTTACAAATACCATCAAGCCTTTTTTTGTGTAAAGCCCTCTAATGTGATCTCTGTGAAAACCTTCTATATTTGAGTGTTAAAAAGAGTTTGACAATGTGTCTGTCCGAAAGCAAAACAAATCCATTAATTTCTGATACCTCCTCTATGCAAAAAGTGGTGCGGTACATCAAATCACCTTGTATTTGACAACCACACTGTTAACAAGACTATACCTTTGATTGAAAATTGCCACAATGTGGGGGAAAAGGCATTGTTTAGGGGCTGGCCTCACTGCAACAACCGTCTCTGTTTCACTCAAACATAGCAAACCAGCAATTAGCTAAAGAGTCCATCTGTGCTGAAACAAGTTACCATTCAGATCAGGTGTCAGGGTTCCTGTTAGGGTTTGAGAGATCAAGTAGACCCAATCGAAAAGAAGACTCGGGGGACCAGGGCATGAATTAATTCCAATTTAATAAAGCACAAAACCTAAACTGGGAAACACTCAAACAAACATACATGATGTATACCACAAAGACAAAAAACCCCAAGCAACGCATTAATAAACTACAATGTAATAAATGAATCAACAAACAATAACACAAAACAGGTAGAGACAGGGACATAGATGAGAAACAGGTGACACTCTAGTCTACAATTGAATAACCTGTGTTTGACCACAGGGCACTGAAACTCCCTGAAAAATATTTAGACTGCCGTCAATACCTACAATTATCAGAGTAAATAATTCATGCGTTTCACTATCGTAAATTGTTCCCTATAGAAACAAGTCCTTTAATTGTTTCCCAAACATTATAATTGCCCCCTCAAACACTCTACAACTGCCCGCAATTGTCTTAAATAAAAACAAATCCCATAATTTCCAGTTGCCTGCCTGCTACCAGGCTCACAGAAGAATTTGAATAAGGTGTTGCAGTAAGGATAGTTCCAGGCCCTAGAATCACAAGATGGTGTAATAAGAAGTACAGCTCCCACAACTGGAGGGAAATTTAATCTAAATCAAGCAGTGGTGGAGGCAAAATAAGCATTTCAACATACAAAAATAGTAGGGCAAGTACAACTTTGACCTGGTGCTTTTTAGTTTGGCAACTGGTCAAAACCAACTCCATTGCTGCGATCATTTTGAAACAAAGGGTCGATTCCAATCGATGTTAAAGAAGGGTACTTCATGAAGGTTCCTCAGAAGAGTGGCCACTTTTGTGACGTTTTATTCGTCATCATCGAGTGGACACATGATGGAGAGGCAGGGAGGCGAGGTGGGACTTAACTTTGCAAATTGGAACCGACTCGTCCTTCACCAGCAAGAAGAGACCAATTACAATGGAAAGTTTTACAGCAGTAGCATGTGGCTTTAACTTTCTTCAATTACTCCGAATAACCCATGGGAAGATTATGAGAAGAAGAAGAGGTTGTAGTTATATTTGGTTAACTTTTGAATATAAACTATTTGCTATGCTATATTTTAGCATAAAGCTATATAAGTTAAATAGTTATAAAATAAATCAGTTCTAGCTAATTTGTAGTAATGGAGAGAACGAAAACGGTCAATTTTAAATGGTGAGGAACTTTTCAACCTGTGTTCGTCATTCATCGCAAAGAATTCTGGGGCAGATTCTGTTAAAAGTCAGCTTTGATGCGCCCTCCGCTGGAGGAGGCAGAGAAGGTTACATGTAGCCACTCGCTCTTCGCTTATAAGCAATTGGAATGACACTCAATATGGCGGCGCGCGTTCACGTCGAGGAGAAGTGGTGAGTGTCGAGGAAAAGTCGACAACTTTAAGGGATTGGAATTGGCCCAAAATATTGTTCAAACTCAGCCTGACGTCACAACCACAAAAAACTAATTTCCGGGTGGCGGAAGTATCGCCTCCAATTTAAGGAGACGGCTATAAACAAGTTATTCTTTATGACAGCGATGAGCATACAAATAAAATATTTAGTTTTTAAATGGTTTGAAATGTTGTATCTTGTCCAAACTCCATGCTGTTATAGTTATAAAGCAATTGGTTTTTACGTGCTTTTTTTACGGTTAGGTAAAGTAGGCTAGTCTATTACGATAAGTTAACGGTTAACTTGCTTGCCAGCTACTACTAGTACAGTAATACTAATAGGTTAACTACTTATATGAGCTAGTTTGATTACAGATATAGGTAAAGATAGGTAAATAAAAAATACATAGAAACGGCTTTTGTTTCTGAGAGTGATTGACTATTATTATTTAGTATCTATTCTTTATTTTTACCCCAACTGGCCCAAGTCTGACCTCGCAACCGTGACCACGTTGGATCCAGCGGCAACGGCAGGGGGTTCAGACAATGGGTCACTACTACTACCAACTGTCGTTAGTTAGTTGTGAAGTGTTGCCTTAATCTAATAAATCTATGTTATTTGGGGAAACAGTTTAGATTACGTTTGTTTATTTATAAACATTTTTGTCACTTCATAAATTTATTATACTGAATGACAGAGAAACATAGAAAGAAGTAGCCTAAGACAAGTTAAGAATAAAAGACTTAAAAGAAGAAAAAACACGGGCTAATTCTCATAACATTAAGGTGTAAACCAGGGAAGCAACGTTTAACTTCCATGAAACGTTAATGTTGGCCACTTTGTAATGCTTAATATGTTACCAGCACGTTAAAAACGTAATGTGAACAAGTGCTTTCAACATAGTTGTCTTTGGGCGTTTTTGCTTAATTTCAGAGAGGGAATCTGTACAAATCTAACCCTCTACAACTCGCCAAAATTGTGGTTAATTCCCAATCACAACAAAATAAAGCATATTCTCTTACTCACATTTGTTACTTCCGCCACCCGGAAGTGTTGCTAGGGCCTTTGTTTACAAACATACCGATCTCTCGTATACACTTTGTTGGATTGAATTTAGCTTCGTTGACAGCCACAGCTCCACTCTAACAATATCTACTGCTATTAGAATTGATTCACCAGCAGATGGCAGCAAGGTCCCAGTAGAGAGGACAACTACAAATAAAGACTCCTTGTAGTTATAGTTTTTTACATGCCATACAGTTAAACGGAAGAATGTCTCATCTTGTTGTGGCTATGATTCCAAGGCGCCACTGTTTTCCAAGTGAAATTGTGTTATCAGTATAACTTAAGTGACTGAATTATTATTTCAAATTAAATGTTTAAAAATTGTTACATTTGAAGTTATAAACACTCCAAAGAAACACCCAATAATGGAATTAATCCCCATGTCACCCTGCTCATTCATCAAAATATACTTGTCGGCCTGTCCCATATTTAACTACTGGTTACACTTATTGTTACTCACAACATTAATAACCACATTTAATTTAGTCAAGGCCTCACAGATTGTGTAAGAAAATATCTACTAGATCAGTCGAATACTTCCACAACATATTAGTGTGCAGAAGCATTTAAATTTAGTACTAAAAATAAACATTTTACAAAAAACTTGATGGTCAGGCCTTTACAACTGGCTTACAGAAAAACATGGGAGAGGTGGAAAAATGAGTCATACTTTTGTCAGCTTGGTGTGGAAAGTAGTAGCCTCAGTAGTGCTGTCAAGTGACTCTTAGTGTTTAGAAACCATACCAACAATTGCGCTAAATAGACCCAAAATGATTTGTACTGTAATGATGTGTATCTAAAGCGACAGAATCTACTCCTATTTTCTTTCAACACAGGGGATTGAAAATGTTGTACTTGACTTGCCTGTTTGAACTGAGGTCTATCTATCTTGTTGATGTTGGCGGGCGGGCCAACAGAGCAAGATCAGGTTGTTGCATCGCCACAATCATACCTTTTAAAATCTAATATACCTTCCATGTATCTCAGTAACAGGTTTGTTAATACACATTTTTGTGACTGCCTTTGGTGCTGAGAATTCACATCAAGCTTCCATTTGTCTGGGCCACAAGGGGTACAAAGGAATTCCAAAAGCTCATCCTTGGTACTTCCCAAGTCTTGCAACTCTCACATATGTTTCACTGCAGGCCCAGATGCCCCTCCCTTGTTTGGGAGCCCCTTTGTAGAGGTGAAGAATTCTTTCTGGTCTTTGTCAAACTTGGCACTGCACCAGAATAGAGACTGACAGCAGAGTGAAGAATATTCTGGATCTGTCTCACCCCACTGTGCCTCCTGTCACTGCAGCGTTCCTTAAATCTGGCTCGGAACGACAAACCTATCTAATACAAAGCAAAAGCTTTCAGTTTTACGGAAGGAAGCTATATTTTGGTTGGTTGACATTCCACATAAAGACTCGATTAGAGTTTCACAATGCAAGTAGCAATGAAGGACTCATATGATAACTCAGCTGCCTTTGTTTAGAGTCACAGTGTGTAATTACAGGATCTCAGTAATTATAATGCTAAATGACCTCTGTTGTGAAGTACAAAGAGAATTGTGAACCACAACCCTGTAAAAGTACAGAGATAACGTCCACAGCTGAAGAAATGTGCAGACCATAACACGCTCAGGGCCAGTGTATCCGCCAGCCAGACAAAACATCAGCCTGCTGCTGGAGCTGCTGCACAGCTAGGCAGCCATTCACCGTGCCTTTATCAAGTGTTTTTGCGTGAGAAAAATTGCAGCACAATGAATAGTGGAAAATGTATTCCTATATAGCTTTTAAAATTAACACTGGGTCGCTATTTTAGTTCGGTGTAGTGGATCTCTTTCTTGTTCCCCCAATATCAATAGTTAATAGAGAAGAGTTCAACTCAGGTGAGCCAGTGTGAAGTCCCACCTCTATGAGGCTTTCTCTGACTGGAACAACAGGTGGTACTGTGGTAACAAAGAAGTACGGGGGAGAGGTTTGAAAGGACTTGTGCTGCACAATGTTTTCCTCATACAACAGGGTCAGAATGTAAAGTGTGACTAAACAGTACTTCTTCTAACCTAGCTAGACATGTGACTACCTGTATGTTCAGAGACATTTGAAGGGTGCAACTTGGTGCGGAAACCTGTACAAGTCAGAAGTCGGAATTCTGTGTTACATTGACAACTCTTAAAGCTTGTCTTAGGGAGTATCTTCTTCAGTAGCCCGTCATTATTAAGACTGCTGTGATAAATTAAATATTAAATTTATATATAAATTTAAATATATAAAAAAACGTCAAACTCACTCCTCTGCACTCAATGGGGCAAAGTGCACCAGACAGGTCTCTGTTTGTTCAGCCAGAGTTCATCACAGTCAACTTTGTGATATTTGTTTCTAGGCAACAGGGATCTTGGTGAGTCAATATCCCACAACTTGTAACACCATATTGAAGGTCCTCAAGTTTCACTGCAAATATTAGTTGACCAATTGGGTGTATCTTGGTGTATTTCAGCGATTATTTCACCACACCCTATGTTATTGACTTTAGTCCATGGAAAAGAACTCTCACTTTGATCCGTTCAGCAGTATTGGAGTAAGTCGGACACAAAGAATTTTAACTCCAGTTTGCCCTTCCATCAGTCTCCCAAAGTTTCCACATCTGCTTTCAGCCATTGTCCAACACATCCTGTCAACGCTTTGCTATCTCACTCTCTCCCCAAAACCCCAGACCATTGCATAGTTGTCAAGACAACAGAATAAAACAAAGACGTAATGGAACACGTTTTGTCCCTTGTTGAAGAACAGTCAACTTTCGAAGAGAATTTGCTCCAATTAAATCATTAAAGTCACACACATGAATTTACAGTCAACAGCAGATCTTTTTATTTTTATTTTCAGGAGAAATCAGGCACTCATCTTTTTTTCTTGATTTCATTAAGCGTCATAAAAAGACATCTTTAATTCCTTGCAGGTATTCTAGGCAGAGCACTACTGGTTTATTGTGAGGGTTAGTAGTGTGGGAGTGCACGTCTGATAACATTCTGCTCTGCTGCTCCACTGGGCTTCCTAGCTGGAGGAGCGCACCGTTGTGGTTGTCACAGTACTTTTAACTCCCCCTGCAGAGAATGGGCACTAATATTAGCGCATGAATTTGCTTATACTAAAATTTAATTAACATCCATGTATAATAATACTATACTGAATGTCTAAATATAACTTCAAATTACAGTATGTGATTCAAATAAAAACGTTCGTGTTTACCTGAGCAAACTGTCCTAAAAAAATTAAAAGATAACAATATTAGCATTTGGATCAGGTACAATCTTATCAATCATAACTTAATCTTAAAAAAAAAACTGGTGCATCATGGTTCATGTAGTTGCACATACCTGGACTCCTCTGTCTCCAGCAGGCTTCTGTAGGTGGCGATCTCCTGCTCCAGCCTGGTCTTGATGTCCAGCAGCATTTTGTATTCGTGGCCCTGCTGCTCGATGCTGTTGCGCACGTTGCCCATCTCTTTCTCCAGCATGTTGATCTGGTTCTGGTAGCCGCCTAGCATGGCGCCATAGCGTGCATCTGTCTCATGCAGTGTGTTCTCTAGCGCTGATTTCTGCGGGGGAGAAGAGGAGGAGGCGGCTTATGCTTGGCCTTTGTAACAGAATCCATAAGATTACAATAGCATGCCTTTGATAAAAAAAATATGATATTCACTGTAATCAGGCTACAGTGTGTTTGCATAGAATACAAATAAAAGTATCTGACTTACAAAGATGTTTGTCAGCTTTGATGTCTAACCCTGACCCTTTCTTTTCTAAGTTATGATTTAGAAACATACTTCTCCATAAGAACAAACATTTGAATGATAGGGCCTGGCTGGACACTTACTCTTCACTGGAAGATTGCTCTAAACCATTTACGCATTCCTTTAGCTTTACTCATTTCTTATTTTCTTCTAGAGAAAGAGCAAATGCCCTTAAAAAGATCTTGGCTATTCATCAGAACCATGTCAACCATCCTTCTTTTCTTGGACGCCCTCCCCCCGAAAAATTCCACAGCACTCATCTATCCGACTCTCTCCCCAGTTCTGCCCTTACCATCTTTCCAAACCACTAGGCTGGGACAATAGACCATGGCATTTGTTAGACATAAGGAAAGCTGTGTATTAGTGTAGTGGTCCAGACTCTGTGGGACCCTCACCATGCTGAGTTGGGACTGGAGTTCTATCTCCAGGCCTTGCATGGTGCGCCTCAAGTCGTTGATCTCTGTCTTGGTGGTCTGGATGGTCTCTGTGCTCATGGCCACCTCCTTGGACAGGGCTGCCGACTGTTACAAACAAACAGAGGCCCAAGTTAGAATTCCCATTCCTTCCGACTCCCTGGGGAGTCTCGTCTGCCCTCTCCCTGAAGTATTGGGTTGGTTAGTTATGGGTCTGAAGACATATATGGCGGCTGTTATAATCTTGATGCCACTGATGACAAAGCCAACGTTGGGGAGCTGGGGGGTTTAGACTAAGCATTTCTGGTTTTATGTCTACCTTGTTTTTGGCACATACCTTGTCATTAAACCAGACCTCCTGATCGCGGCGGTGTTTGTCAGTGATGCCCTCATACTGGGCGCGGATCTCTGTCAGGACTTTGTTGAGGTCTTGCTGCGGGGCGGCATCCACCTCCACGTTGACTGTTCCTGTGAGCTGAGACCTCATGGCCTGAAGTTCCTAAAAGAGCAACGGGGAATCGAGTCAGAAAAGACAGTTGGAGGTTCAAGGGGACCATTTCATACAAAGAACATTGTCCCAGGTCTCTTGTTAAATGAAGTGAAGTTAGTTTCAACTTCTAGGCAGTAATTAAATCTTTGCTTAAGCTTTCGTCTTTGATTAAATTTAACACTGGAGGGACATACTCCGAGGGAGCTTTGGACAGATACCTCAGCATGGTTCTTCTTTAGGTATGCCAGCTCATCCTGCAGCCCTTCGATCTGCATCTCCAGTTCGGCCTTGGTCAGAGTGGTCTGGTCCAGCAGGCGACGGAGGTTAGCAATGTCAGCCTCCACGGACTGACGCATCATCAGCTCATGCTCGAACCTGAATGGTTGGGAGAGATGTAGGGTTATTGCAGCACGAGACACAGTCTGTGCACAGAGAGGTCAAGGTGTGATTGAGCAGACATAAAGAAGCTGGTTTACTTGGTCCTGAAGTCATCAGCAGCCAGTTTGGAGTTGTCAACCTGCAGCAGGATGTTGGCGTTGTCTATTGTAGCGCCATTGATCTAGAAAGAGAGAAAGACTGTTGTATAGATTAAATATATAAAGTTATACTGAAACCCTTTGAAAAGATTACATAACCTAAGTACTTCTATACTGGCGACAGTAGTGTATGGACTCCATGAGATAACCCAAGCATGATTAGTGGTCATGTAAATCTACTGCAGAACACACTCAGCACTTTGTTTTGCCACTAAAAAGTGTACGTGTTGTGCGACCTCATAGCCAACATAGCAGACTGTTCTGTTCATCTTCCATCTCTATTTGTACGTCCGATAATCATCAAAACCAAAAGAAACATTTGTTTAGACAAAGAAAAATCAGCAAGCTGTGTTTTACCTTATCCTTAAGGTCATTGATGACAACCCAGTACTGACTGTAGTCTCGTCCGGCAGCTGGGCCCTTCTTCTCATAGTACTCCCGGATCTGAATCTCCAGTTTGGAGTTGGCCGCTTCCAGGGAGCGCACCTTGTCCAGGTAGGAGGCCAGGCGGTCGTTGAGGTTCTGCATGGTGGCCTTCTCGTTGAGGTGGATGCTGGTCTGGTCCACGGCATTGTTCAGGTCGAAACAGCCTCTCCCGGAACCGTAGCCACCGCCGAAGCCAGAGCTGAGGTGGCGGACGCTGGAGGAAGATATGCGGGTGCCGCCGCCCATGCCACCTCCGTACACGCTGTAGGCCTTGGGGGCGCTGGAGACATAGCCCACCCGGCGGGAGCAGATGACGGAGGCGCCGCTGCTGGGCCCGCTGCTCACTTGGTAGCTCTGGTAGGACATGGCGATGGCAGGTTTCGCTTAAGGTCAGTGGAGACGACAAGGAGAAGAGAGAAGGGCCGTTATTTAGCGAGATCCTTCAGGACTGTGGGGCTGGATGGAGGGAGACTGGCTCCTGATATAGTCCCCGTCCTGGGGCGGGCCTCTGGAGCCGTGGGGGAGGAAGGGGGAGGGGGCCTGGTTCTAGAGCTCTCCTCCAGCCTTGGCACATACACAGTCTGTTTGCCTTAATGACCAGGGTTTAGTTTCCACCCTTGTGAGGAAACTGTTATGGAATGTCTGTGTTGCTCTCTCTCTCGCTCTCTCTCTCTCTCTCTCTCTCTCTCTCTCTCTCTCTCTCTCTCTCTCTCTCTCTCTCTCTCTCTCTCTCTCTCTCTCTCTCTCTGTGTGTGTGTGTGTGTGTGTGTGTGTGTGTGTGTGTGTGTGTGTGTGAGTCTGTGTGTGTGCCAGGCTCAATCGTGCTGGCGGTGCAGCATTCACAGTGGTACTAGCGGATTGTTTGAAGTGCATTTGTTGTGACATACAAACACAAAGGATTTGAACTTATGAAATATGTTCTAAAGTTAAAATTCACTTTAATCCTTTGCATGCAACACTCATCTTGTGTGCATACAATTAAAGTTAATAGTTGGATAAAACTGCTGCACAGGCATTTAGTTTGTTTCTAGATGTTTAGTCTGTGTTTAGTAATTATGGGGATCATTGCTTTTCATGTTTAAGTATGAACAATCCTTAGTTACTGAGTAACAACTGATAGTGATCAGACACTGTGCAACCTTATTTACAGTAATGTAGGTCAACACTTCAACTGGTATGAAAACCTTTAGTTCTGGCCTTTAAGCCAATCTATTGTTCGCCATCACTCACCAAACATCCCTTTACCCTTATGTCCTGTATGATTGTGTGTGTGTCCGGTGTGTGTGTGTGTGTGTGTGTGTGTGTGTGTGTGTGTGTGTGTGTGTGTGTGTGTGTGAGTGTGTGAGTGTGGCTGTGTGTATACTGTTTTTTTGGCACATGCCTGAGTGATGAGAGAGAAACTTGGTTGTACAGCTTGTAAAAGTAAACGTGGGTTTAGGAGAGAGTTTGTGTGAGTAAGTGAGTGAGTAGGAGTGTGTGAATTAAAGTATTAAAGTGATCTCAACCTTGGACTCTGGCCATGTCCCCTCCCATTTCACATCTGGTATCAGGCAAACTGAACTGAACTCTCCCTCAACAACATCGGAGCAGGGGTCATTCCTCAGCCAGGGGGGATGGGGTCCTGGAGTTCACTCCGATTCTCTTCCATTTCACGCACTACAAAATATTTGATGAGAATCTGCTGATTGTAAGTGAGCTCGCCTAGTACCCAGATCTAATGTAGTTTTGCCAGAAATTGTATATCCAAGTGGCATGGACTAATCTGGACTATGTCCAAGTTGACAGCCGTTTACAATTGAAGTATAGTGTACAGAGCAGAGAATGTTTAAAGGACATTGGGGAACTTCAATAGTGAGGTCATACATGTTTTTACCACAAAGCTTGCAAACACGTGTAATATAAACCTACTTTGAGAAAGAATTAGATGTGGTGTTTTTATTGCCACAGCCCAAACACAGCCAAAATGTTCACTTCTAAATCAGCCTCACAGAAGGCTACCTTAGAATACCAGGTTCTGCACCTGGCAAACCCTGCGTTTAAAAAAAACAACTTTATTTAACCAGGAGAATTCCTAGTTTGCATCAAGACATGGGCGCAAGGCAGCAGCACAAATAAACATAAAATAAAACAGTAAAATAATGACCATAAATAAAATAATAAACGAAATACGAGTTTCCAACCAACACACAGTCAACTTATAACAGCAAAGCATATTAAATAACTTTTTGAGTCTTAAAAAAACGTGAAATTGTAATATTATCCAGATGAAAAGGCAGAATCAAAGAACAAGAGTCGTATTTTCAGCTTTGGGTAGGAGAGCAAGAGCAGCACATAATGGAGTCTGCCTCCCAATCCCTAAGAGGAGCCTTTCATTCACTCAGAGGGAAATGCTCCTGTAAGTTCACTTCTTTTTGAAGCAAGTTTCAATTAAAGCACTTAAAGGCTCTCTTGCTTATCACAGTTCACACCATGGGAACTTCAAATAAAAGCAAGTCCTCTGAGCGTAAGCAACACTTTTATTCCCTTTTCCCTGTGATGTATGAGCTCAGATACAAAGGGAGCAAGCCCAGGAAAGCCTTGTAAATAAGGATGCACCAATGGCCCAGTCTCCTGGTGGAAAAGGCAGGCCAACCAACCTGAGTATTTAAGGAACAGTGCTGGGTAAGAGCTTTTCAGTGCAAAATGAACCTCAGTGCCTCATGAAAAACTGTTTTAATTGACCGCAGGCAATGTGCGGAAGTATGCATGTAAAGAATATCACCAAGGACAGATAAAAAGGTGCCAGCCAAGCTGCAGCCCTCGCTGGTCTTGGTTAGTCCCAGCTCTACTTCCATGGAGCAATAAGAGCCTGGGGCTGAATGTTACCGAGGGACATTTTCATATGACATTGGTATTTATAAAGATTCAATGTGGGGACATTCTTGACATATTATGAAGTTGGTTCATCATTCCCTATCGTTACACAATAGCTGCTTTACACAACCATTCTTGATAAGCTTTTAATTTACTGCAATAGGGGGAGTATCATTCACAGGCTGGAGACATGGCTACATTTTCTGACTTCGTGAAATGTATCATTTCCACCATGTTTGACAATAATAATCCCAAAACTAAATTCCAAACTATCCAAGTTTATCCGGATCCTAAACTACTGTGACCGTCTGATAGCTTAATGACATTGCATTAGAAACTGAAAAGAATACAGATTGACAAAGGAATAAAAAACACGATTAAGTTTGACCTCATTTATTATGGGGAAAATAAACCATGCACACACTTCTCTGTACTGAACACATACACTTCACGACCAGCTGTGCTATGCAAAGTCAGCAGGACATTTGATGCTATTGAACTAGTGCAACGTTTCCTGAATTGGACAATGTCACAATAAAATTATGGGTGCGAATCACAATATTGTATATTTCAATTAAACTTGAAACCATGATTCCAACTAGTTATGGTTGTTAAATAGCGACTTTGTCTCTGCCGGACTCCTAGATGTGTAAAAGTTAACAACCTTAACAGACCCAACAGGAACCCCTCTCCACACGGACATTGAGAAGTGGGGCAGGGACTAGCAGATACCTGGCAAGGGGAGTGGCATCCTGTGACTCACACCTCCCAGACACACTCAACAATTCAGCTTTTGTATTGCTTATAAAGATGTGCAACAGCCTGCCCAAATAATGAGATTAACAGGGATTTATGCTCATGTCTGGAGGCTGGTTTAAACTTGCCCTTTTTACTAATCACACAAATTTAGAGACTCTTACTCATTGTTAGAACTGGGTGAACCCATCTTTAGCACCAAGCTCTGCGAGAGGCTGTCCGGCATGGCAATGGAAGTCTAAATTGACAAATTAATTTATTTCATTTTAAACTAATTTTAATCTCCTAAAATGAAGTCCCTATTGATAAAAATTGCTAGAAATCCGACACAGTTCACCCAAAAGGGTTCAATGTCAAGCTAAAGGAAAGTTTGTATTTTAACCTCATATTCAATTCTATTCCTGAGCCACAACAAAATTGTGCACATATTTTTATGTTTTTCACTACACAACACTGCAGTCATTATTGATGTATATTATTAGAGGCATATTTCCCGACCAGGCCAAAGTTTTCATCGCCATGGGTGGTTTTGAATAAACCTGCCAGATCGCCTCTTTACATGGAGAATGTGGCCTTAATACTATTAGATTTTCCTTAACTTGTGTCTGCAAACTGGTCAGCTAAGCTGCTCTGCCTCACCCCAGCTCTGCTACCTCCATTTTGAACTACCCGTACTGATAGCAGCCCTCGTGGCCTCCCTGGAAGTGCTGTGAATTCTGTCTTTGTTTGAGGGGGGTAGTAAGAGTCCAACCCTTAGTATGAGTCATTGTAGAAACACTACTCCACCCAATCCCTCCCTGTTCCCTTAGACCAAATGCTTACTCAAACACAGAGGTATTAAGGAACGATAAGGACCCCTGAGAGGTTTGCTGCAGACTTTGGAAGAAGTGTTTTGTATTTAAAGTAGTGGCCCAAAGAAAGACTGAAGGGATTTGAGACAATACTTTTGTCATGACACGCATGCCTTTCAATCTGTGAGGCTGGGAAGAACAGATTGAAGAATAAGTGGATAGTGTGCATTACATAAAAAGCCATGCATTCACACATCTCATAGTTAACTGAGATTTGCCATAAAGGTTTATGAAATAAGTTGAGTAGAAGTCATTAGTTAAACACACAACATCACAAGTTAAATATGTAGACAGTATGCAGATGAACATGAAAGTTGTATTGGAAAGTGTCTTCAGAGGTTTCATTGCAGACTTAAACCTGTGCAGGTAGTTTCCTGTTTGTGTGAACATAAATATTTTTACACTGACGGTGTTGGACTAGTACTGCATGATGATACACTTCCCTGTGTCAATAAAACTTTGAAATAGCTGCCTATTTGTGCATATCTTTGCTTTTATTGATACCAAATAAACCAAATCTTAAATTTTTTCCAAGTTAATCTTGAATCTTGGATCAGTGATGTGAGGTTCTGTCTTCACTTGCTTTTCGAGGAAGTCGAAAAGGGTTGGATCATTTGTCATCCCTCACACCCAGATGAACTCAGCGCTGAAACAAGAGAAGGAGGTAAAACCTGGGAGAGAGAGGGCTTACGGTCGCTTTGTTTTCAACTTAAAACCATGATGTGTCAACTGCTGGCGTTCCACGCAATCTGTTTGAACCATAGCAACTGTGAGTCCGGGACACGCAGTACTCGATCTCCAAGGTGCCAAAAGATGAGCGAATTGGGCGTGTGCTCGGTGTGTGTGTCTGGCACGTGCATGGCACCACTGTCTATTGTTTCATGTCCAGACGTTCCAGATTCCAACACCTGATAACAGAAACAGTAGTAGTATTTACAACCAATGGGAGTGAGAGTCAGTTGTTGTTCCCATACCTGTCATAGGTGGACTGTTTCCTGTTTGACAAAACAGTGACAAGTTGCTATGTTGGGAAATTCACCTTCATTGTTTCATTTTCTCAGAGATATATGTTACATGACCCGTAACATGAAGCTTATCAGAACACATCGAAATAAACTGTCAAAGTACATCTTGTAAATCTCAGTGTTTGACTATGTATCCTGTTTCTCACACAAACTCGTATCTGACAGAGATTTTTATTGTTCCTCTCATCAAGTAATGCTGTGTAAAACGCATTGGGCAGCACAGTGGCTCAGTGGTTAGCACTATTGCCTCACAGCAAGAAGGTCCTTGGATTGAACCCCCGCTGACCGAGGTGTGGAGTTTGCGTGTGTGTGTGTGTGTGTGTGTGTGTGTGTGTGTGTGTGTGTGTGTGTGTGTGTGTGTGTGTGTGTGTGCTGGATATTTCATGCATTTATCTTCTGAAGTGCAGATACATGCTCCTGGTGTTAAAGGGGAAATCCCGCAGTAAACTATGCCTTGTCAGTTGAATCTGAGGGGCTTCAATGATGGCAAGAAGACAAAGCTTGTCATGTCGCACAGCCTGAGAAATAGGATGCAACATTTTGACTACGGAGCTGACTGGTCCACTTCAGTTCAAATCAGGTTACCTGGTATGTGCTGGCTCAGAAAGCCCTGCCACCTCATCGAGGTGCATGACAAATACAACAACAGATGGGGTTATTCAAGTGCTGTTTCAGCCTTCCTGTCTGAAACTTCTCTAGTTGAACAGTCTGGCAAGTAGATAGCTAAGCTAGTGAGCTAAATAGCAGCCAGGCTAGCAAGTGAATTAGTTACTATCAACAAGCGATGAATCAACCTTCTAATTATAGGTGGAGGAAGGTCGGGGCTAAAGGGGCTTAGCCCCCCCCAAATCTGTTATAACACATTTTCTATAATAACTTTTTTTTAGCTGAAACACAAATCATTCACAAACACATTATGAATGTAAGTTATCAATATTCCTAACTTCAACGACTGCTAGCTCTGCTTATACAAGTGGGGGGGTGTCCATATTCTGTGACCTAAGAAGGCAGTTGGAGATTGCTTCAAGTACCACAAGAAAAAATTGGTAAAAATGGTGGCAGATATAAGGATATTTTTAAAAACCAACAGTCAAGTTCAAATTCAAAGAAATCATCTTTACAAAGAAATTCGAAAAAAAATGTGTGTGGAAATGCTATCTACATGAAACGCTGTTTATTTCAGTTGGAATGAACACGTTGAAAAATCTAGAATCTCAGACCAACAAATTCCTCCCTATCTGTTATGAGATTTATTTTAATTTTTATCTATGATAAATGCAATTTTTGGACTGACATGCTTCAGCTGGTTGGTTTCATAGCTGGCAATGCTAGCAATAGCTCGTAGCTTAGCAGCAGTTGAGTCGTCATTCAGTTTCAACCCAAGCCGCCTTGCTCTGTTATTAGGAGAATATAATAATATAATGTAGGAGAATGTTTTTTTATTTATTGGGAAGATACATGCTATTGATAAACTGTGTTAACATGCAGTAGTCTGACTCCTGCATTGCCAGCTGCTGCTACGCTACTAGCTAGCTCATATGGTTGTTTAAAAAAATATGAAATACTGTTACAAACAAGAATTGCTATCGAAATATGAAAACTGTAAGGACGACAACTCATTAAATCTAATGCTGATGTAAAAATGATTTCTAATGTCCCGCATGAACCCCAAGCCAGTGAGATTGTTATTGCACTACAGTCAATCAATCCCCACTAATTTGAAGCATTAGCATGTAGGATAAAGCCAAAACAAGCCAGTCATTTTTTCCTCAAACTCACTCAAAGCATTTCCATTACCCTGTGCTGTGCCATTGATGTTGCCCACAGAGGGTAACAAAAGCTGGAGAGGAAAGATGAAGCCTTTTTTACAATTTCAGGCTGTATTTGTTTTTGTTCTATGTAACACAGTTACATTGTAAAAGGTTGACATGATGGTTTCACTTTCCACACCCACTGCTTACAAGTAAGATTAGAAGTGGCTGTCCAGGTTAACGTCATAGGAGGCAGGAACATTTTTCCAATGCCAATTGCTAAGAGGTGCAAGAACTCACTGAGCCAATATATACATATACACCATGTCACAGGACTTTACTCAACTCAAGTAGCTGTTTATTTAAATAAAGAGTCAAAAGCTGTTTTTAACGCTTGTATTTCTATAAAACATGGATTTAGTTTTGGTGTGTGTGTCTGTAAGCAAGTAGGATATGTACTCCTACGTTTTTCCATTAAAGTGATCATGTCAACCTTTAAACCAAAACCACCCGGTATGGTCTCATCAGTTCGGTCAGTACCAAACAACTATGCCAAATTATTAGCCTAGAAATTTCATAAATAGTATAATTATATATATATTCTTAGATATATATATTATATTGTATGTAGGATATCTAAAACACAAACACACTTCTATTTCATGTCAGTGCGAATGAGCTACACCATTATATGGTAGCTTCGTACATCTTTTAATTTCTTAATGCATTTAATGATTCTATAGATTTAGAAAAGCGGCTGCAGTGCTGTGGACTGGTCATGGCTCTTCCTTTTTACAAAGAAATCATGGGCAAGCTAAAGTCACATAGTTGAACTAACTGACCCAGACTAGAAAATACAGGCCAAGTTGAAAATCATATTAAATTGACACATTCAAGGAGGTATCCTGTTCTGTGCCTGAGTGCCTGCCAAGGTGTGGCCACACCCTGAACCTTGTAATTCAACACTCATTACTGGCCCTTAGGCCAGGAGCCAGGAGCCCTCTGGTGACAGCTGGAGGAACTGTGTCAGCAATAAAGCGTGGTAATTGCATTGTTTACAGTTTTTCATAATTGCTTTCTCTGAAACAAATCATCAGTGGCCTAAACTCATTTGTCGAATCAATCACTCTATTGGCAAAACCTTAAACATGTTTAGGTAGTTAGACACGATTTGCAAAACTATTTCACTCTTTTTGCAAAACGCTAAACACATTCTCACTCACTAAAACACAATTCACGCTGCGAATCACAAGTGAGGCAAAATGGTAAACACTGGCTGCAAACTGTTCAACACAGTTGTCATTGTTTACACACAATGACTTAAAATTCTTGTCACACTTGTTTCAAATGATGGGATCAAACCAATTGTAAAAGCCAGAATACAGTTTTTCACAATTGCGAAAACACATTTCTTGAAACATTCACCCATTTTCTCAAAACGTAACAGTTTTTTACCAATCGCTTACACTCTTGTTGCGGAATTTGGCATGCTGTGTCAAAACTCTAACACAAACCACATAATATACAACACTTGGAGCCAAACATCTCACTTCTATGTAAAAATGTAGTGTAACTTTGCAATCAAAACCAAACAATCCTTTTTCAGAATTGTGTTTTTGTCCTAAATGATACACACATGCACCATCTGAATGAACCATTCAAAGTAGAACAACACACTGATGTGCTTTATACAAAACACTGCTGTCTTTAGTAATTTGT
>JAPMUY010004938.1:0-5000 GCA_026901105.3 Galaxias olidus
ACACCTAGGTTCCATAAAAAGGGCTCTTCTCCGCTTCCCCATCCCTGTCTGACTAACCCGGAGGCCAGGCTCTTGTTGATGATAAAGGTGGACAATCAACATTAGAGGCTGGTGAATGGTGGTACCCCAGCCGTCAGTAGGGTCAGGCCGACCGTTCTCGGACCGTCACAGGAGGAGGAGGAGGAGGAGGAGGAGGGGGGGTATGGGAGGGGGGGGGGAGTCTGGAGGTCGTGAGATCAGCACTCGGCGTCCATGGCCATCGTGGCGGCGCTGCAGTCAGTGCGCGTGAGGTGGAGGTGGTGGTGCGGCTGGCGGTACGGGTGGAACTTGTGGCTCGACAGCGCCGCCGTCCTGTGGGGGGTGTGTCCCGGGTCCGAGGTCGTCGTCGTGGTTCCCCACGTCCACGCCCGGCTTGACAAACGGTCGTTGTTGCCGGGTGGGTTCTCGCTGTCCTCCTGCGGGCTCATGGTGCTGGCCACATGGGGGCCCTGCAGACAACAGGTTAACACACGGAATAAAACACAGGTTAACACATGCATTCTTGCAGAGTTAACCGCACTGAATGTACAGAGTTAACACGCATTAACACGAATAACACGCAGTAAAACATGCAGAATAACACAGATAGGACGGAATACCGCACAGAATAACACAGGATGCTTCCGCCGGCACAGAATAACACAGTCACTCAGTAAGGCAGCCTGTTGAACGTTCAGGCCAGTGGTTTCATAGTTAATTTGCACAAAAACTGAAGGCTTACAGCGGCAAAATACACTTTCTTGCCACAGAAGTGCTAATAAAACGACAAATGCTCCGCTGCAAATCAAATATTAAAAACAAACTATCTGACACGTTCTTTATTAAAAAACAACCTTCAACTGTCACCCGCTAGAGTTAAATGGCATTATGTAATCTCCACAGTTGCATATAAAATAAAGTGTGCACTAGAGATGCTCTGATCCGCTGGAGTATACTTTCCTTCAAGGGTATTTATTTTCAAGGCCCAAACACCTCTTTAATTATTTTAAAGTGAGATCCTTTCTGATGAGGAAAAAAAAAACCTCCAGAGATAAGAAGCAGACCTGCACTTAACTGGGTGTGGACATACAAAGTGTGTGTGTGTGTGTGTGTGTGTGTGTGTGTGTTAGCATGTATCCTTAGAGGAGCTTTTACCCCTTCAGCATATGAGATTGTGTGGGCCTTCGCGGGATGACAAACGCCATCAAAACACGTTCTCTTCCCCAGGAACCTCTGTGCCTGCCCATGACATTTCAAGCGCCTTTCGTGAGACCATGTTCTGCCTGTGATCGCTACACACAGCTACTGGCAGACACACGAGTACTCAGTTCCACCACGATAGAATCAGACTCTGAAAGCAGTGTGGAAAGACATAAAGGGGAAAGAAGAGTCAGAGAGAGAGAGAGAGAGAGAGAGAGAGAGAGAGAGAGAGAGAGAGAGAGTAGGAGGTGGAGGGGTTATGGTTTTTGAATACATGAGACAAAGCATGGAGGAGAGAGAGAGAGAAAGAGAGAGAGAGAGAGAGAGAGAGAGAGAGAGAGAGAGAGATCAGTGCAGCTACTCTGTGTTTAGAGGGTGAATCAAACCAAGTATTTTGAGATATTCTTCGTATGGCGATGTGTAAGATGCCAGTTCAAAAGCATGCCGAGGGGAAAGAAAACGCTCCGGCAAGACGGATCTTTAACTGAACTCTGACCCTTTGTTTAAAAAAAGTTTGTGTGTGTGTGACTCAGAACATGCTCTACAGCAAAATCCTTTGGGGCCTTCAGCAGGCTGAGTGTGTGTGTGTGTGTGGGTGTGTGTGTGTGGGCCGTGGGAGGCGACCTTTGATTTAGGCGGGGGTGGTGGACCAAAACGTTACGTTGGCTTTGGCCTGCAGCATGAACACCCTCTCACTCAATCATTTCCCATCTCTACATACTGTACATCCTTTCTCCTTCACTCGTTCTGTTCCCCCCTCTGAACCTCCGTCACGCAGCATCAAAATGAGAAACTGGTCTATTTTTGGGACGCGACACATTAAGAAGCTGGCGTGTGGCCTGCCGAGGTGGACAGGAAGTGACGCGCTGTGTCCCACCCAGGGCCGTTGTATAACCGACACGCTCGCAGCGCGCGTCACACAAACCAATTCCTCTATCCGGCGTCGGCCGCGGCTACACCAGGCCCGTTCGGGGACACACAACTTGGGGTCGTGAATGTGTAACTGCAGACAATAGATCGAGACGCCTAGGGCACAACGGGCGAGGCAGTTGGTCGGCCGGGCACGACGGGCTTGGGCGTGTTGTCTTGTCCGAGTGCGAGGCCCTCACCGTGGTCGCTCTCCGTCCCGGAGCGGCCCCAGTACCGCCGCCAGCGCTCAGACTGTGGGTGTGCCTCTCGATCACCGCGGCGATGACCTCATTTCTTCTTTCAGCTGGAACAGAGCAAGCAAGACGAACATTTCTTTTCCACCAAAAAAAAACAAATATGAATTTGGTGCTATGGCTGGTTTCTATTATTGAAGGAAAAACAGTGTGGACCGTTCTATTTGAGAAACGTTCTTCTTTTCTGGAGCCACGTACTTATTCCCCGGTCCTCGTGGCTGTCCCTCGTCCTCGCTCATCCCGGTCGTTGTCCAGGTTGGACATCCTCACGGACATCTGCAAAAAAACAGGAGACGAGAACAGAGGCGGATTGGCCCAGCAGATAGTGTGGGTTTTGACTGTCTATCTCAAACAACAAAGTCTGATCTGGTGATAGCCAGGATGTGCTGGAAGAACATATGAAAAGATGTGGACGGTGATACGCTCGTACGCTAACCCCCCCCCCCCCCCCCCCCCCCCTTACTGCGTCTCACAGCCTAAGCAACTCATCTGCCAGTACTAAGAGGACGGACGTTGCGGATTAGCCTTCGTTTAGCACCGCTCAGGCCCAGGCCCGATGGTGTGTTTGTGGACTCATTAGCCACGGGCAGGGCTGCCTGATGTGGGAAAGGTCAGTGAGGAGAGCCAGGCTTTAGCTAATTCAATCGATCCCCTCCCCACAGCAGCCAGGACTGTCCGTACCCACACAGCCACGCACGCTGTTGGGCCAATTAAGCTCCGTGTGCGGACCGCCTTCTCTAAACTACCTTGGCGCTCGCAACAGAGACTCAAACACACAATAATATAAAGAAGTGTCGGCTTGTGCAGGGTGCCCCTATAGCAGATGGTGTCGATGTCCTCTTAGTTTACGTTGATCAAACCCCTGCTATAGACCTTAAACGTTAAGGTAATGAGCAAAAAAAAAATCACTATTTATTTTCTGTAAAAGCTGATGCTGTCAAACTCTGTTAAGCGCTGACGGTTAGGATGTGTGGTTGAATTCCCCCCCCCGTTCTTCGTACGGGCCCCGCCGTTTTGGTGTCTCCTCAGCGCTGTCTTACCCTGCGCCGCCAGAGGGGACATGTGCTGGTGGGAGCGCCGGTGGATCTGGTGTCTGTAGGCGTACACGGCCAGCACCAGCACCATGATGCAGCCCATGATGCCCCCGGCCACGGGCCCCACCGGAGCGCTCTTGATCATGTTGAGAGACGCCACCTCTTCATCTGGAGAGGGGGGGGACGGACAGCAGTGGTAAAAGGGTTAGGGTTTGAAGGTCAAAACGAGTTCAAACGCAAAGCCCTGTGGAAGCCGATTTCCTTTTGTACCAGACGCATAAAGGCGCCACACACCCATGATCCCCATGCCGTCCATGTAGGGGCTCTTAGCCCCCACGATGCCCCCGAAGCACTCCTTCTGCAGGGCGCAGTAGGGCTTGTCCAGGTTGGTCTTCCCATCGCTGTCCACCATGCACCACTCGCAGTCCAGCACGCCGAAACAGTCACTGCACACAGAATTAAAGGTGCATCCTAGATGACCAACTGTCTGAAATAGGGGTTCATTATTTATTTTGGGATCTAAGCTGTAGTATAAAACTACACTTCAAAAATAAGTGATGATAATATTCAAAACGCTACGTATATAATGTTTTGTTAAGTAATGTGATACGTAATAACTATAAACATTTGCTGACAAACATTTTTGATATAATCTATGTAATACATAATGGCCCTGTCATTCCCCGTGTTGGCCACAGTGTGGCGACGTCGGCCGTGAGGAGCCTACCTGCTGGTGTAGCGCTGGCTGCAGCGGGTGTTGATGCACTGGGGCAGACTGTCCTGGAGGCCGGCCTCGATCACGTTCATAGACAGGGGCTCCTGGTGCACCTCGCAGCTGGGGTTCCTGCACGCACACAGACACACACACACACACCATCAACACACACGCACATAATACCATCCTAACAAATGTAAAGACACCGATAAAAAAAAAACCCAGACGATCATGCTAACAGAAAGCTAACCGTGACTATCTACATAAGGACAAACCCAAATCACCCCTAAAACCAGACAGCAAAAGGAGGAGACATTCCCTGCCCCGTGCTCAGCTTCACGCTGAACAAAGGCCTGCTGACAAAAGGACAATGGCCACGTCGTCCTACACTGAAATAAAGCCTGAATTAGCATCAAGGAGCAAACATTGTCAAGACACACCCTCTCCACGCTAAGTAGGAGCATGGCTACTCAGCATGGTAAACTTTGGAGTGACAGTACTGGGGGGGGGGGGTGGAACGAGCGTTGACGCCGTCTCTTTTCTCTCAGGCGACAAAGCAGCTGACGGCTAGGGAGACAGCGAGCGGAACGAGAAAGTGACAGGCTGACTGGCAACACGGGTGGGGTGTGTGTGCGCGTGTGTGTGTGTTACCACGCTAAACAGACAAGACGACAGGGACGGTGCTAATGAGGAAACAAGAACTGCCTGACTGAACCAGACGCAGGTGCCAGACACCGCCTGTGCAAACATTTCACGCACAAACACACACCCACACACACACACACACACACACACACACACACACACACACACACACACACACACACACACACAAGGCTGGGCTCAGGCCAGGCCGACGACATAGGCCCC
>JAPMUY010004938.1:10000-125000 GCA_026901105.3 Galaxias olidus
ACTTGAGTGTGTTTACTGTCAGATGTCACAGGGACTGTGTGTGTGTGTGTGTGTGTGTGTGTGTGTGTGTGTGTGCGTGCGCGCTCCCAGCTCTTGTGACGCAGTAAACGCGTTGAGAGATTAACGTTGGCGCAGTGACAGGGCACCTCACCAAGACTCGCTTCTTCCCAGGGCTGCTTAATGAAGCGCCGCGACCTGACCCTGCCTAGCCTGGGAACTAACCGCGGTTCCGCAGCGGGAGGTTCAGAGGTCGACTTATCGCTGCCCTGAGCCTGGGACGAGCAGCGGACGGAGCCGGCAGCAGCGGTCCGGGCGATGGCCACGGACTTCCTCAAGGCTGTTGCGAGTGGGCCACGGTTCTGAACGTTGAGACAGAATAACTGCAGCTCGGCTCCTTCCGTTTCCCCCTTACAACGTGACAGGGTGTGAGGGTCCGGTTTTGGACAGGGTCTGGTTGGAAGTGACAGGGCCGGGTGGCAACTGACTGACTGACTGGACGGCTGAAGCATGGGATTGAAGAACTAGACGGAAACGCCTGAATAAAAGTCAAGTCAACTTGCCGTTGAGTATAGAAAGAAAGTGTGTGTGTGTGTGTGTGTACCAGTTTCCATGCGTAGCTGACGTTGTAGGCCGCTCGCCAGGGGTCGCGCAGGCGGTTGGAGTGCCAGGAGAGAGAGGAGTTGACGGGCACAGCGATGACCTGGCTACCCAGAGGGAGGCTGGTGGGGCACAGGAAGGAACAGGATAAGAGACCAATGTACTACACACACACACACACACACACACATACACACACACAAAATGTACTACACACACAAATACAAACAATGTACTACACACACAAATACAAAAAAACAAACTACTCTCTCTCTCTCACACACACACACACACACACACACACACACATTTTGTGCTTCTCACAGTGATACCTTCATTTCTCAGTTGCTCTTGAAATGTATTCAAATTCTTTAGTAGGAATTACCCAGAGATGCATCATCTCGTTTTCGAGTGGGAATGGTTTTGAGCAGCATTAGGATAAATTAAACAGTAACTTAACCATTAAATGGTAACAACCCTTCTCTCTCTCTCTCTCTCTCTCTCACACACTCACACACACACACACACACACACACACACACACACACACACACCTGAGTATGTTCTGGCGCACCGCAGGGAAGCCCGGGATGTTCTCGTAGTGGATGATGTCCGTGTGGAGGGGCGGCTCCGTCATCAGATAGGGCCGTGTCAGCGACGGATGCATCAGGGTGTAACCTAGGCAACCGAAACAACACCAACGACATCGACATCAGAATCAAAGCCTGCGTGGCAGTCGTCTGTCTTGCCCGCTTCGACATGGGAAGCAGTCACCCATAGAGCACCCTGACCTCGAGGGACCCTTTGACCTGGCCTTGCCCAGGGATGACCTATCCTGGGTCAGGGCGAGATGTTGCCCCTTCCTTTTTCCTGAGCTCCCTCTAAGCACCATCCCGGTGCTAAGCTTCCACAGCTGTGGAAAAGTGAGAGGCTCTTGAAAGATTGGGGGGGGCGAAGGAGTGCCTCTTAAAGAGAGTGAAAAAAGTACGTCTTGGCCCGGGTCCACGGCTCTCATTGTGTGTGTGTGTGTGTGTGTGTGTGTGTGTGTGTGTGTGTGTGTGTCTAAGAAGCAGCTGGTGGAAGCAGGTGTTCCTGTCTCCCCATGTGTGTGTGTGTGTGTGTGTGTGTCTGTGTGTAATAGGTGTCCCTCTCCTGTTGAGCGCGAGGCTCCCCCCAAAACCTCGTCGTCCCCCCCCGCCACCGGGCCGCGGTGAGGCAGCCGCGTCTCTCTGTGACAGCCTGTTGACACGTGCTCTGACGGCCGACGGCGCACGCCGACGCGTTGAATGGGGCAGCCACGAATCAGCCGGGGTGTATCGGCTGACGCTGACAGGCGCCGTCATGAGCTGTCACCGCACGGGGCGCTTCACAGGACGCCGCGTCAACGAGCCCGAAGGGACGGATAGGAGAACCTGGTGCGGCGCTCCGTTCACGTGGCGTACGCAAGGCGCGGCGTGTCGTTATTGTCAACGAATGCGTCGACGGAACAGGGGCAGTGACTGTGGGTCGGTCAGCTCTGTCCTGACTGCGGCTGTGTTGGTCGGGCTGTGTTCGGCCGCTCCCCTGTGCGCCCACCGCCGGCCCCTCCTTAGCTGGAGGTGGGCGGGGGGGGGGTCACTTTGCTGGGCTGGCCGTCAGCTAGGGCTGTTTGGTTTAATGGGGGGGTTTAACTGGCCCTAATGACTTCCCCTGCAGACGACTGGTACACACAGAGAGAGGACTGCCACTGGACTGCCACTTAGACCCCACCCTGACACTCTGGACAGCGCCCTACTGGCGTCTCTAAAAGGGGCCAGGAAGGGGTAGGAGACTTTGTCCTGTGTACTGACCCTTGGTGTCTATGAGGAAGATAAAGGAGACTATGTTCTGTGTACTGACCCTTGGTGTCTATGAGGAAGATAAAGGAGACCACGTCCTGTGTACTGACCCTTGGTGTTTGTGAGGAAGATGAAGGAGACCTCGTCCCGTGTACTGACCCTTGTTGTCGATGAGGAAGGTGTAGGAGGCCAGGGAGTCCTGGTAGTAGGTCACGTCCTCCAGGATGTAGGCCAGGTTGACGTCCACCCCCACCACGCCCAGCAGCAGGTTGCCAAAGTAACAGGGCCGGCTCACCGTCATGATGAAGCCTGCCGGGGGAAAACCAGGCGGCCGCGTTACGATAACGCGTCACTCGAATAAAAAACACGGGGACAAACAGCGATGACGGAGGAGCACCAAAAACGTCAACAGGTCAACAGGTCAAGCGGACTTAGTTCGTCGCAGTCCCCCCCCCCCCCCCCGAGTAGCGCTGGAAAACACCCCGGAGGTGGGCGTCATGGTAACCAGACCCGTCGGGCTCCGTCGGGCCCCACTCACCGTCTCCCATGGGGTCGGAGTAGGGCAGGCTGAAGCGCACCAGGTCGATCATGCGGTTGGGCAGGTTGGTGTAGAAGCGGCCCACGCTGGTCTCCAGGTTGCTGAGCTGGTTCAGCACCATCATGCTGCCCTTGACCACGGGCAGCGCCGAGCGGTCCGGCACGCCGTACTTTGCCAAGTTCTGCTCGGCCAGGTCCCGCAGGAAGGCAAGCTCCTTCAGGCCCGTCACTCCCTCTGCGGAAGAGTGGAGAGAAAAAGAGGGAGAGAAACGAAGTCAATCTACTGAACTAACATGCAGACATTGTGTTCATCACTCAGTAGAATACAGTCCACCCCGTTAAGCCTTTGTCTCCCACTCCCGTAGAGGGGAACACGTACGGGAGGCACCGCTAACGAGAACAGACAGTAATGCCACAATGGTGCAGCTCCATGGAAACAAGCCTGACTCCGTTCACGAGGTGGAGAGTGGAATGTGCAGGTCAGTGAGACAACATGTGACGCTGTCTCCGTTCTCACGACATCTTAGGAGGCTGCACATGTATTTGTGTGTGTGTGTGTGTGTGCCTGTCCAGGGATCAACTTCAAACTCAACCGCGCATTTGTGTGTGATAGACAGAATGAATAAACAGAAAGAAAAACACACATACACACACACACAGACACACACACACACACACACACACACACACACACACACACACACACACACACACACACACACACACACAGAGAGAAAGACAGGCTCGCAATAACATAGGTAACACAAGTCGTTTTTGAATGCAATGCAAATCAATATAATTACTGCATTATTTTCATAAATCCTTTAAAACAGGCTAACCCACTGTCACGAATGCATGCACACACACACACACACGCACACACAGGGTCTTTGATGTCTCCAATCTCTGTCCCTCCTCTTGTCAGATGTCTCTCATTAGAATGATTCTCTTTGCGAACGCATGGCTGATAATTCATTTCTTTAATGAAGGGTTAAGGCCCCCGTGTGTGTGTGTGGAGGGAGACAGGTGAAGAGAGAGACAATGGGGGAGAGAGGGAAACATCAGACACACAGGGGAGGAAAACAAAAAGCCTTTGAGGTTCCTGAGTACCTCTCTGGCAGTAACCCTTGCCCCCCCCCCCCCCCCCCCCCCACCCCCCCCCCCCCCCCCCCCCCCCCCCCCCCCCCCCCACCCACACACACACACACACACTCCCCCAAACAGAGTGATCACCGATGATGAAAACAAACAGAATCCGACCCCTTGGTTCAACCATGGATATAGGAAGCACGGACACGAGCCCTTTTCCCATGATCTGTGACGAAGCAAAGTCAGTGGCTGTGTGGTTAGGGCCACTGCTAGCCCCAACATCAATACATACATGACATCATTAAGAAAACGAAATAACGGTTTGCGCACACGTTGAATAAAAGCATAGACAAACAGATAACCGAGTAGAACAACAGCTCTATCTCTAGCTTCAATGACGGATCGATAGTTCAACAGGTAGGGTGTGTGTGTGTGTGTGTGTGTGTGTGTGTGTGTGCGTGTGTGCGTGCGTGCGTGCGTGCGTGCGTGCGTGCGTGGCATACCGTTCATGAGGGCGTAGGTGAGGATCACGACGGAGTTGTTGAGGTGGCGGTTCTCCTCTTTGACCACGCTGAGCGTGGCTCTCTTCTCGTGCTCCGAGGAGTCGCGGGACGTGACGCCGGATGACAGGTACAGGATCACCATGTCCGTGGCTGAGGAGGGGAGAGGGGGAGAACACGGAGCGCGGCGCGCCGTTTAGGAAGGAACGCGTCGGGGAAACAACGCAAATCAAACAGCATAAAGAGCATTACGCGAACCTGCGTGGTGTTTAAAACGTTTAGAAAGCATGCCCGACCGGCTTCTGTGGAATCTAAACTGTTGGTGTGGGGCCTGCTCCTTTCTACTGTCTGCTTTACAGAAAACATAAATCACTTGCACAGTACAATGCCCCATAAAACCACTCTTCAGGTCGCAGTTTGTCTCTCTTTCCCATTGAAACTCGGTTTCCCATGATGCAGCGGCGGGTCTTACTGGCGCTGGGCTTGAGCAGGCTGGTGGTGTTGCGGAGGAGCTGGAAGGCCTTCTGGAAGCCGGCGGCGTGCTGCGTGGGGCTGTCCGACGCCTTGATGTTGGAGATGAAGGTGCTCATCTTCCTCTTGGTCTCGCTGGTGGCCGGCGACAGGTAGTTACGGTAGCACAGGTCCAGAGAGCAAAAGCGCACGGCCTCGGCGACCGACAGGATGGCGATCTGACACACACACACACACACACACACACACACACACACACACACACACACGTAAACACCTCATATGCACGGGTACAGTAAACGTATACGGTGGGCCGGAAATATGATGTTGCTGATAAAAAAAAAGGAAACAGCCACAAACTATTGAAAACAGTCTGTTCTCTTTAGACGGAGGATAAAAGCAGGCTATGAAGACATGTCGAGGAGTCCCCACGTGCAGAGAGAGGCCTTTGGATCCTGAGCCTCACCTTGTCGTGCTCGTCCAGGGAGTTGAGGAGCACCAGGGCCGAGTCTCTGGCGATCTGGAGCTGGGTGTCCGTTACCGAGGCCCCGTGGTCCACCAGCACCACGATGTGTTTGGACTGGGGCCGCACCGCCGACACATACACGGGCCTGCAGGACCCCGCACACACACACACACACACACACACACACACACACACACACACACACACAGGAATTAGGAACACAGAGCGAGCCCAGGCAAACACTCCAACGCTAACATAAACAAACAGTACCAAGTCACACAAACGGGATTTCAGCACTTCAGACTTCCCACTCACACACACCGCGTGTATCAACAGCACTCTCAGTGTGTACGATAACCCCCTCCCGCCCACCCTCCGTCTTAGGTGTGCATGGAGTGTGTGTGTGTGTGTGTGTGTGTGTGTGTGTGTGTCACTATGTAAGCCTCGTCCATTTTCCTCATAGCTGAATGCCAGCTGGGTGGCTCACACTCCATTGTAGGAAAGTAAGAAACAGAGAGAGAGACCAAACTAGAACAACATAGAGAGAGACCAAACTAGAACAGCAGAGAGAGAGAGAGCACACCATAGAAAACAAAAACACATACTTTAAGAGAGAGAAAGAAAGAGAGGAGAAGACAGGGAGACAGAAAGAGACGAGGAGATAGAGCAAGATACAGAAAGGGATAGAGAGAGAGAGAGAGAGAGAGAGAGAGAGAGAGAGAGAGAGAGAGAGAGAGAGCAGTCTCTCAACAGAGCTGCCACCTAAGCTACAGTGGTGAGAGATTCCAGTGGGGTTGTAGCGGCGCTGAGGGAACATTCCTGCCCGGGGCATGTGTGGTCCGGGTGTCTCCGGGAGGAATTCCACCCTCTGCCCTTGTTGCCCTCCCCCCTCTCCCTCTCCCTCACCCCACAAAAATTGACAGGGGGGGGCTAGGGGAAAGGGCACGGGCACTATTGTGGTTTTCCACGAGCCCTCAGGGGAGAGGCCATTTTGGATGCCATGCAGGCCTCACAAAGGCTTTGATGTGGTTTGGGGTCACGGTACCCCACACGTTCACGGCGCTGGAACACGTCCGCAATATGCCACCTCACCGACCAGAACAACTGCATTAGCTGACGAGCATATTAAAAAGTCTGTGGTTTTCTCACGCCAGACAGGGAGTAACATGAAACGCCTGTCATCATTTATCACAGGGCTACAGTGTGTATCCTGGGGTTGCTGTGTGTACCTGCTGCGGTGCTCGTAGCTGCCCTTGCAGTGGAACTTGTGGGCGGGGAAGACGGTGAAGATGCCCTCCTCGGAGCTGAAGTACTGCCACTTGATGCCCGGGTTGGACTTCAGGTTGTCAGCCAGGACTGCCCAGGGAGAGAGAGAGAGGGAGAGAAAGTTAGCTTTACAAAATGTCATGTGGTCTAAAATTTGAATTACAGGAAAAATCAGTGCGCAATATTTAACAATAAATAAATGAGCGGAAATAATTAAAGAAGGAAGAAAAACTGTTGACCCTATGGTTAGAATTCAAAGGACAACCATGACTTTGATGGCGGTTTATTGCCTCTCCGTGCCGTGTGCGAGTGCGAGACTGAGGGCTAACATGAGGACACAAGGCCCATCTAATGCTCATGTTCCAAGACTCTAAACAAGCACAGCTCTCGGACATTTCCACACAGGGCACAGTATCAACACACTTTTTCACGCACAAATGGCGTCCTGAAGGGTTTCTAGAACTCTTTCCGTTCTGTGTGGAAAATGAAAGGCTACCTTTACTTGGTTAGTCGTTTTAGGGTGCTCAGAGGGTGACACTGGGACGAGGGGTCAGCCAGCGTGGGAGACCCAGGCAAAGCGTCCCAAACAAACAAACCAACCAAACAAGACTTTTATTGGGTCATGGTCAGGCGTATCTTCAGAGAGAGATCCCTGCACAAAGACGACAGCTTCATGCCAGAATTCTTGGCCGGGGCCACCATTTTAACGATGGTGTTAGCGTATGTGCACTCTCTTTTGACCAATCCGGTATGACGAAGATGGAATCGAGGAGGAGGGAAGACGTGATCCTGCATACCTCATCACATACAGGAACACAACCCACTGAGGGTGCCTCATCGCTCCCAGGTGTAGTCAGGGCCCTTTCAGCACATTAGATCCTGCCATAGCCAAACCATGGCTCTCCTCACTGGTTCGACACGCCAGGAGAACCCTGAAGGCTACTCAACACACAGACACCACGAGAGGGAGATATGCTGAACCACGTAATAACTAGAGACCCAAATAGCCCGCTAGGCCAAATCACCCCATGGCCCCTGCCCACTGAGCCAGGCCAGAGGGCTGGTTATTGCGCTATGGCACGCTAGCCTTTGGTACAGCAGTGGAGGGGGGAGCCACTCCATCAGTCTCCAGGGCTGGTATAAACAGGAACCTCTCTGGATGTTGACAGTCCAGGAGGGCTCTGTGTACATGTGCGGGGCCGCAAAGCTTAATCCTGTCTTCGGTGTTTAGAAAACACTAAAGAGAGCACAGCGATGGGCCACCTCGTCAGCTACAAACACACACACACACACACACACACACAAAATAGCAGTCAGATAAGTGAAAGGAAAAAATGTGTGAGGAAAGTTGAAGCGAATAAGGAGCACTGAAAATAAACACAGGACAAACCCAAGAAAACACTGACCAATCACTCAAGGACAAGTTCAAAGGGAACAGGGAGACCCTCCCCCTCGTTCACATGCACCCTTCATCTCTCTCACCCCGTTCATCCTTCTCTCCCCCCCTCCGTCCCCTCCCCCTCTCACGCGGCCGCTGTTTAGACGGAGTCGAGGCACGCAGCGAGGACGAATGGCGGCGAGGTGCGGAGGTCAAGAGCGGCGAAGGGGGGAGGGGGGGCCGGGGGGCGGTAACACGAACCCTCCGAGGGGGCTTTAGAAAAATAAAGCCTGCGGAGGAAGACGGATCGCCGCAATCCGCCGGGAGGCAGGCCGGAATGTCGAGGGAGAGGGTGTCAGAGACGAAGGGACAGCGGGGGGAGCGCTGCAGCATGTTCACACAGGCTGGGGATAGGGGGGGGATAGAGGAGGGGGGGTGGAGGGAAAACCTGGAAGGAGAAATCCAACTCCCGTCCTTTACGGTTCAGGACTTTGAATTGGGAGCACTTCTTCGGCGAAGGCGGTGAGAGTTTGGCAACGCCGGCCACAGCTGCAAACACACGCCAGGCCGAGCGGTGGCAACGGAACAGAGGGAACGAGCGGCACAAACCGGGCCCCGGGCGGAGAAACCAGGCGGCTTCCTCAGCGCCCGTCCTAGGAAGAGCGTTACGCGGTCCGTTCCATGGCAAGATTCGGCCGCGTGTTTACGACATCTGACACCTCTAGAAACATGTTGCAGAGCACCAACTACCACGCTGGAACAGCTTTTAACAGGCCTTTCCCTGGTGGGGCGGGCGGGCGGGTGGGTGGGTTCAGCGAGGGCAGGGTCGGGTCGGGGGTGTGTGTGTGTGTGTGTGTGTGTGTGTGTGTGTGTGTGTGTGTGTGCGCGTCACCGCGTTTGAAGATGGCTGGATCAGCGTATCTGATCCTCGGCAGCCGAGATGGGGGGGACATAGATGGTAGAAACTGACAAAGTGCTCGTCTGCGGCGTGATGAAAACAGAGCGGGAGATGAAAGACACGTACACCCCCACATTTGATCTCAGGGGGGTACAGGATGAAAAAGATCCCTAAACTAAAGAAAGAGAAAGAGAGCAAACAGATGGAAGAGGAGTGGGTTCACCGCCAATGCACCCAACAGCTACAGTTTGTTATTTCCATCAGAGTTCAAAGGAAAACATTTTTTTGTTTTTTTACCACAATATGAGTCATAGAATTACGACTGCAATGGGAATGGACAGGGGCAAACGGTTTCAGTGGTTTGGCATGAGATGTGTGTCGTGTGTATGTCGTGTGTGTGTGTGTGTGTGTTTGTGTGTGTGTGTAAGAGAGTGACCCACCTGAGTTGAGGTCCCGTCCGGGGTTAAAGGCACGGCTGTTGACTGTGGGGGACAGTCGGTCACAGCAGATGGTCTTGGAGACGTTGGTGTTGAAGTTGCCGTCAAAACTTAAAAACACACAGAAAGAACGCAGAGCATTAGCGACTAGCGGATTGACGGAAAACAACGATAAACACACACAGCTTTGCAGCGGCTGCCACAAAAAAACGATGACCTGCACGCTGGTCCACAGGCCCTAATCAGTCGGCTCCTGTGCCAAAGCTGCGCTCCACTGAGGCTAGTTAGGGGTCTCCCAGCGAGAGGAGCCATGTGGAAAAACGAAGAGTTTCTATGGACGGACATGGTGTTGCATCAAAGAAAGATGGAGGTTCCCTCATGGGGCGCCCCTCTCAGATCTCCATGTCCTAGAGGCCTAGAACCACCCCGAGGGACGGAGGGAGGGAAAGGGGGATGACGCAAACCGCTGCAACGGTCCGCACGATCAGCCTGCTGTGTGTGCTTTTGAGTTAAACCATGTTGCTCATGTTCTCAATGGATCCCCCATCCAAGTGATGGACGTTTGGATTGATTAGTAGTAAAAGGTGCGTCTCGGCAGGTGCATATAGAGAGCGGTCGTTTTAGGCGAGATGTTAGCGTAACATCGGAAAGACAGGGTTTTGTGTGTGTGTGTGTGTGTGTGTGTGTGTGTGTGTGGAACATCGATAAACCCCGAGTCCCCCATCACACAGCCGGTGTCTCCGTGCGTTCCCCCCGGAGCAGCATTGTTTCCAGGGCACATCTCTGACTAATGACGAGCTGACGGAGGGGGAGCGTCTCCGGGGAGCTACCCGCCTCACACTGCACCGCGGCTGGACCCTTTGATCCCCCTCCTCTCCTTAGCCTCCGCTCTGCTTCCTCCACCTCCGCAAAATACCCTCCCCGTGCTTAACAACGTGAAACCTGTCACGCACGCACACCGCGCGCACACTAAACAACGCACACAACTATGGCTCTACCTTCCAACACACAACCGTCGCCAACCTGTTAGTCTCCCTGCTAAACGCTCTTACTCTCTCTCACACACACACACACACACACACACACACACACACACACACACACACACACACACACACACACACACACACACACACACACACACACACACACACACACACACACACACACACACACACACACACACACACACACACACACACACACACACACACACACACACACACACACGGCATCTTGTGCCGCCTCAATCAACAAATACACACACACACAAACACACACAGATTTTCCTCTCTCCATCTGCAGTTGCAGAGCTGGGGTATCTGATTGACAGCTGCTCTGATGTGGAACCTGCTTTGAACTTCAGACAATTTCAATTCCCATCAGGCCACAGTCATTACTATTCTCCTTCAACACACTTTACATGCGGGGGCTGAGCAAAATGAGGCCAGATAAAAAATACATTTGCGAGGGCTTTGAGTTCGACATCAAACCCAGGCAAACCAGAACGAGAGAGTGTGAGAGAGAGAGAGAGAGAGAGGGAGCGATGGAAGTGCAACGGGGGAAGGAGGAGGGGCTTCCAGCTCTAATTTAGATTCACCATGTAAATGAGGGTTTAGGAAAAGAAATCCCTGTTTTAAAAGGGGATGACAGAAAACAAATCCAGGCAGAAAGACATACGCCAACACACACGCTGTCTTAATTCACTTCTGTCATATTCACTGTGTTTGCAAAGATGTCATAATGCAGAGGGTTTTCTGTACCATGTTTTCATATAGTTCTGATTGGGAGGATCTCCTGTGGCTATGAGTAGAAGGAGTGTGCAATTTCATAGATGAAGAATAATCGCAATGGGATTTGAGTGTTGCTTTGACTGAAATGGGCAATCAAGTCATACAATAACTGTTATTAAAATGTAAACATGAACATATCCACAACTAAAAATGTCAAAACATGAGAACACAAGCGCGTTGGGAAATCATTCTCTGTGGAAGCTACAAAGGTGTCTTCATTTATATATTTCTAGGCTTCTGAAACTCAGAGCTCTTCCGAACCTCATTGTGTCAGAGTTAGCTCCATGGTAGTTATTTTCCCAGTATCTCTTCTGAAACCTAACCTGTCAGAGTGAGCTACATGCTAGTTTTAATCTCCAGTATCTCTTCTGAATCTCAATGTGTCAGAGTTAGCTACATGCTAGTTATTTTCCAAGCATATCTTCTGTATCTCAGAGTGACAAGACTTAGCTATATGCTAGTTTTTTTTCCAGTCATGGTTTCTTATCCACTCCTCTGTCACAGGCCTGATTGCCTACCTGTTTCAGCAGTGTTGTTTCCAGGGAGTCTGGAGGAATAGGGTGCGGCAGTGAGGAATTAAGCAGGCATTGTGCTCCTACTGTTGTTAGAAGAAATATGTGTTCTATGCGCTATCTAGCCCAGTTCTTAAAGCCTTTAAGGTCACTTAAGCCCTCGTCTTTTCTCTCTCTCTCTTCTGACACCCATCCCCCCATCTCTCTCTCCGCTGCCTTTTTTTTCTCCATTTCCCTTTCTCGGCGCAAACGTCCTGTTTCAAACCCTGGGGCTTCGTTAGCTCTCTGACTGAGCAAACAGACAAAGTGGCGGACGCACAGTCCTCCCTCTGGATCCGGAATCAGAGCCACTCCACTCTGTATGACATCAGGCGCTCCGCTGCAGAGCACGCCGTCTTCTCCTCTTGGCCGCGTGTCAAACACACCGTTCAAGTGGAAGTGTTGGACTCCATTGCTGCGCTCCCTACTCTCACAACGTGCTCACGTATGGTGGATATCGAATGTGGCTTTTTGACCGTGATACTCCCCACCCTGTGAATCAGCGTTATCACAATACACGTTCATTAATGGACAGATGCCCTCCCCAAACCTGGACCTGAGCAGATAAACAGCAGTCTGTCGTCAGCTGCTGCCAGGTGTGGTTAGCGTTTCCTGTGGCTGAGCCCGCTAGTGGGGCTGACAGATCTGTTGTGACTCGCTGGCTGGCCGGCTGGCTGGCAGGCAGAGTGTACGGAGCTGCTGTGTAGGTGACAGTGCTGGCAGCCTGGACCCCCTCAGCTTAATGAGGATGTGGGGGGGTCATAAAAAGCAGGTGGTAGACATGCTTCTAAGAAGTTAAACCACGGAAACAAAATAGTGTCTTTACGAGCAGGGGTAATGGATCTAACCCCATATGATCTAGTAACAGTAACGGGGTATCATTACTTTTGATACAAACCAGATTCATCCTCTCACCACAGTTTGGTCATACGGTCCGCAAACAGATATCCATATGTTAGGTGAAGCAGTTCTTTTCAAAAACGGTCATTGATACTGCCCCAAAACAGCAACCCGAACCCCCCCTGCCACCCCCCCAACGCCGCGCCACGCACACACGCCGGCTATTTTCAGGTGACAGCTTGGCGCGCGGACCAAACACTGATTAAAGCATTCCTGTGAGGTCCAGGGTCATGGCAGCCAACACCCCAGGCCTGGCGGGTGAGAGAGAGGGGGGGTGGTGGTCTGACTAGCTGACACCACAGTGGCGTGACGGCGGCCTGACACAGATACCCTGTGAATTACCTGACCCCCTCCCCCCCCCCCCTCTCCCCCTGCTTCTGCTAGGTGACCCCAGCCAGAGGACCCAGCGGCAGCTGACTCCTAAGCCCCGGTGATGAACACTTCGTCCTGGGCGTGTGCGTGGGCCGCCGCCTGCGCTCTCCGGAGGTGGGTCGGTGAGGACGGCGACAGGTCGGCCGGTTCATCTCATGGTTGAGATCAGAGGTTTTTCGAGGTCTTACAATTTGACGGTGCCTGGGGAGAGGGCGCTGGTAGGGGATTCAAAGGGGGGGGGGGGGGGGTTATTCCATTTCGTCGAGTCATGCTCCAAAATCAAAGTGAATCCCCCCTCCGTCCTTCTCTCTCAGCGGATCCACCGCTCCATCAAAGTGAGAGCTGGGTGCCGGGCCCTTTGAAGTGCTGAGAGCGGTGCTCCCTTATCAGGTGCAACCTCCATTTGCTATTTCCCCTACATCCCTCCCCCCATATGTGTTATATATTATTTACCCCAGTTGTATAACTTCCCTATTCCAGTCTTCCCCTCAACTCTTCATTCATGGCGTTCGTTTGCATGGGTGTGATTGTCTGTATGTATGTAAGCATGTATCTGTGTGTGTGTGTGAGAGAGAGAGAGAGAGAGAGAGAGAGAGAGAGAGAGAGAGAGAGAGAGAGAGAGAGAGAGAGAGAGCGAGAGAGAGCGAGAGAGAGAGAGAGAAAGGAAGCAGCTGACAGCGGAGGGGCCCAGGTGGTGGGAGGAGCACAGTGTGCGCGGATAGAAACCCCCGACTCTCCTGATAAATCCTGGGAAAACTTCACACGCGCAGATAGCGGCCACATCAAAACCACAGGGGCTCGGGAGAAATAGGAATGGAGTTGGAAAGATTAGAGAGAGGGAGAGAGCGCGGCAGCGAGAGCGAGGGAGAGAGAGAGAGCGAGCGTGTAGGGGATGGAGACAGCTGTTGCTGTGAAGATTATTGTTGAAAGTGTTGGTCGCTCTGTCTCCCTCTTTTTCTCTGGGCTCCAGTTTGAGGTGTTTTCTCGAGCTGCACGGGCAGACCGGTGAGAACCTAGCGGACAGCGGACAGGTCTGGTCCTCAACTAAGTTCCGTCCTCCATTACCCAGGAAGCCCTGCATCTGTACCTATCGGGGCTAAAATGGCCGCCTGGGGGTACGGGGGCGTTGGACCGCTACCGTTGTTAGCACCGAATGTAAAACATGAAGGAATTTAGTTTGGCACAGAAACGCTCCCACCAGAAAGCAGGACGTCATACCTACCACACGTTGTGGGTGGAACGTTAGCGGGTTTGCTGAGAGCATGTGTATGTTTGACAGAAAATTATTATGAGGGTAGCTCTGCAAAGCTGGGTACGGGTCTCAATTGTATGTGTGTGTGTGTGTGTGTGTGTGCATGGCAGAACTCCGCTAAACAAAATTGTTATCTTCCCCGGGAGAGCGGTGAGGATAGTGCAGGTGCACACCGGAGGAGGAGGAGGAGGAGGAGGATGAGGGGGGGGGGGGGGCTCAGACAGGAATTCTCCCTGGGCCCTGAGCAGCGACCGGGGGGGTTAATCTCCGCGTGCGAGGGGGCGAGGGCGGCGGCGGCGGCGCTCCTACTCACTCCATCATGGAGGGCGGGATGGTGCAGCAGTCCTGGATGGCGGTGAGCGGCGAGGTGAGGTGGGCCGTGTAGGACGCCTCCACCACCTGCTTGTTCCTGTTCACCACGTCCAGGTAGCGGTTGAACTTCTCCCGGATCTTCTTGGCCAACTGAGGGAGACAAGAGACACACACGGTCACGCATACGGTCAGGGGCGTTGGAATTGAGATTCCGCACCACAGCGTCCGTTCTCGCTTCGGCGAGATGTAAGACGAAGGAATTACAAAAGGGGGGAGAGAGAGAGAGAGAGAGAGAGAGAGAGAGAGAGAGAGAGAGAGAGAGAGAGAGAGAGAGAGAGCTCACGACGTCGAAACAGGACGTGACATCCATCACTGTCCGATAGGAATTGTGATGGATGTCGACGGCTCCGGCGCGGCACTGGGCTAATCACACATAGGAGCCCCCCGGAGGAGAGAGCGGCAACACCAGACAAAGACTGGCCTAATTCAATGCCTGACTGAAGGGGGGGGGGGGGGAGGAGAGAGTGGCCCTCAGGGTCCTGGCCCAGCATACATTACCCCTCCCTGAGGGGGCGCGGTTCTGACTGAACGCACACGCCTCCGAGGCCCATTCAAGACCGGGTTACCTCCTTCCATTGGGGGGGAGGACGCTAATAACGAGCGCACCAGCAGCAGCTCCTTACAACAGGTTCCTGTTCCTGCTCTTTGTAGCAAAAAAAAAAAAAAAGAACTACAGGAAATAATGGGGAAAGTAGGAACTCGCGCCTGTGTATGGGGACCAGAAAGAGGGAAACGAACTCCAGCCCTACTCCCGGTGCACTTTGAATAGGCTGTAATTAAGGAGCTTTTCACACACACAGAGCAAAGCTCAGACGTACAGAAATAAACCAATAAAGCCTCCATAAAAAGTCACGCTAAGTTAGCCACTTAGTTTGCAGAAGGGAGCAATGCTTCCACGGTAACCAAGACCCCATGGTCCAAATCCCATAATTACCTGGGCTTGGCAAAACGGCGTGGAGCGGCCAGGAAAGGGGGGGAAGCGTGCCGCGGCCCAGTGACTGCCGCACACCTAATCAGGCAGACGCTATTCCTATTAGGGCTGGTGGCCATGTCCAGAACCAACCGGCCACAGGAAAACCACACACACACACACACACACACACACACACACACACACACACACACACACACACACACACACACACACACACACACACACACACACACACACACACACACACCCACCCACCCACACACACCCACACACCCACACAGAGTGTAGAGGCATGCCCTTTGGATCTACTGTGGACTTGGAAATAAGGGGAAATTGGGCTTGTGTTCAGCACACAGTGTTTCCACAGGGGAGGAAGGGAGGAAGCACATTAGTATAGCTAGGGTAACCCGAGACAAGACATAGGGTACCACTGCTGCACACAGCCAAACCCCCCTCCCTCCCCTCCACTACGACCTTCAACCCACTAATGAACGACCTGGCCCTCAGACGTTGAGGTTGTGGAATGCCTGTGACGACCAGAGCATCTGGACTGGACAGCGGCTCAGCAGGTGAGGTGGTCTGGCACTGCCTGCCTGCCTGAAGTTCTGCCACTTCTCCTCCCTTAAGTCTCTCTCTGGCCTGTCCCTCCACAAAATATCCACCACCGCGTTTTGATCCGCGGTTGCGGTTGTCACTATTCGGGTTTGGCACAGTCCGTGCTGACTCTCGCCAGCGCTTAGCTAAGATAAGGAGTGAATATTGCCGTGAGGCCACCGCGAGGCTCAGCAGAAACACCTTCGTTTACCGGTGACCTTCCGCTTCCATTCCTTAAATGTCACTATTAAAAGAGACAGTTTGTCAAATTTAAAACACAAGCGGCATGTGACTTTCTACACGACTGGCCTGCCAGTGCATTTTACCGTCGGTGGCAAACGGCAAATCTCCGAGCTTTCCCATTCTTGCTCCCGTCCTCAGAGTGACGGCCGCCTCCGTCCTACGCACGGCTCCCTTCACCCAGAGCAGAGGCCCACGTCTGGGGATGAGAGGAGTGAAGGGGGGCCCATGTGGTTACGGAGGCCACAGATGTCCCTCCCTTTCAGGAAGGGTAATGAGGGGCCAAAGAGGCTCCAGTGAAGGAGAGCCAGCTCCGCTCTCTCTGCCCCCACAGTGGTGTCCGAGCCAACCCTAACTGAAGCTCAGTTGGCTGGGGTAGAGACAGAGGGAGAGAGCCATGCTCCGGTTGTCTGATGATTCCGGTCAACGTGTGGGAGGTAGGGGAATCTGTGGACGCCTCTTCTATTATTTATGCACGTGGAAAATTCCATTATTTACGCACATGGAATATTCTATATGGCTCACTTTTTTATTTCTAGAAAAGATTCACTTCGACGTATTTGTTTATATTTCTTTGGAAAGAGTAGCTTGTGGGGCACCCTGGACTCTAAGTATGTGCTCCTGGGGACACCTTGGTCTGGAACTGAGGACCTCCCCTGCAAACACTGGTCCGAGACCAATGGAGCTGCTCCCCAGAGTGGTAAACAGCTGCCGGCGCGGGACACACACTCACGTACAGACACACACGCACAGGAAGCGCAAACATAAACACAAACCTGTCTGTTCATGCTCGCGGCTACTTATCGAGCACTGAGTGGCCTGTCATTCTGCCAAAACTCCTACCGGGGAGCTGTTTTGTGTGTGGTGACGGCAGCTATCACGGCAGAGCCGGATAGTAGAAAAATAAAAATGTAATTTTAGTCAAGTGATTTAACCAGAAGCCCTGTACTCTACTAGAACAACCGAAAAAGAGCTTTCGATTCCATTCTGACAGCATGGCTGTGAATGTCGAGATGTTTTCCTTCCGCCTGCGTGTGTGTGTGTCAGCGTGGAGCCGGGTGTCGATGGTGTTGAGCTTCCGGAGAGCGTGTGTGTGTGTGTGTGTGTGTGTGTGTGTTACGGCACAGTGGCAAAAACAGAGAGAGGGAACATCAAAGCACACGAGACGGCCGCCATAGAATTTTAATAAGCCCCTTTCCCCTCATGAAGGCTGGCGGTGTGTGTGGCTGCAGCAATGACAAACATGTGCGTGTGTGTGGCTGCAGCAATGACAAAACATGAGAACACAGACACACACACACACACACACACACACACACACACACACACACCCACACACAGCCACAAAGGGACTGAGGATAGGGAGAGAGCAGCCTTTGTGACTCACCTGCTGCACCTCCGTCTCTCCGTTTGATGTCTTCTCCGTGTACACAAACGAGTTAAAGATTCTCTGGAAACAGACAAGGAAAGAGAGCCAGGATTAGCGCAGCGATAGATTCATCTGTCACTGCATTCCACGAATAATAAAAAAAATAAAAAGCATTCTGAGGATGGGTTTAAGTCCTGCAAAATAGAGAGCAACAATTACAGTATTAGATCGATTTTTAGAAGCTAGCACGAGGGATTCTAGGCCACAGACATTTTCTCCAAGGAGCGCCTATTGATTTGGAACAGTTTAGGACTACAACGTGGCGATTTGAGACAAACAGAGGCAGCTAATTAGTCCGTAAGGTCACAAAGACCGCAAAGCTACCCTCCTGGTAACCAGGGCTTTTCTGTGGTGTCCTCCCAGGCTTGGACAGGAGAGAGAGAGGCCAGACTCTTCAAACAACGCAGGCTCTTGGCTGAATCATTCTTATATGGATGGACTATTTCCTGGCATTATATGCTTACTTTTAATTGGCCTTAATGACTGTAATAACACTGTCCCTTTCCCTGTTGAAAATCAAGCCTGCCTAAGACGGAGGTAATTGGTTACAGGCACTTTCGCCTGCTAGACCAAACTGACAGGTCCAACATGTTTCTCTGTCTACTTCCCTTGTTCGAATACTGACGGTAAGTTTAGGAGAAACGGGAGTGACTTTGAAGGGTTGGCTTTCCTCAACAGTGCAACAAAAAAAAGAGAGGACAGATTGGAACAAATTACAAAATGTCCTACTTCCATTGTTTAAAAAAATATCAAGGGACATTTCACCAATGATTTTCAATAATAACACCCTTATTATTACAGTCACAAATACTTAGGTGCATTTTAGTTTCAGTAAAGGATTTTGTCATGAAGGAAACGAACACTAAGTCCTTGAGTGACCTCAATGCAGACACACCCAGAAACTTTTTGAAAACACTTTCAAGCACCTGTCCTCATCTGGACTGTGTACGATGACGGCCAGATACAACAAACACACTCACACACATGCACACCCACACACACCCACACACACACACACACACACACACACACACGGCTAACCTTCGGCAGTTGGTCTCCTGGGCACCATACACAAACCTCCCAAACATCTGTATCAACACCCTGTGCCAAGCACAAACACATTGAGCCAAAAAAACCGGTAAAACCAATGTTTACTTTTGCTGTTGCAGCAGCAGGTGTTTCATCTTAGGGATCCCCACAGCACACGGAGCCTGCTATGGCGGGTTCCAATTCACATTTGGTTCCCCCTGTCCACACCTTTTTGTGACCCACATTCCAGAGGGACAAAGACTTCCCAAAATGCACTGGGCTACCCCGGAGCCCATTAGGGAGATCTTTTTTTTTTTGCAACGCAATGGTGGCCAACCCTAAAAAGCCCTCACGAGGTAGCTGTCAAAACAAAGCAGTCATTCATGGGACCACACACACATCAAGGAGCAGACTCGTCACGCTGCGATGGCGTCCCAAATACCAACACTGCTCGACATCTTCCGGGGCTCAGGCAAAGAAAAGGAGCTAAGCTCAACTGTTCTCTCCCTTACCACTGCTCGAGCAGGTAGTCTCAGGTCACCATGTTCAGGAATTCATTGTTATATGCAATGGTAGTATAAGCAAATCACAAAAATGCTTCCTATTTCTCAAGCGAGTGATTCACAGAGAACAAAGCCAAGCCCCAAGACAGCGTACAGTTTAACAGCCCTGAGCTGACCGTGTCTATGTCAAGTAAACCCTATAGAAGCAGGCCCAAAATGGAGCTGCCTCGCTAGCTTTAGCCGCAGCGCTACATCTTTGTCACCCGGCGTGGCTGTTTTTTATTTCACCTGCTCTTGTGATTTTCACAGCTATGTCCTGACCGGGGGGGGGGGGGGGGGGGGGGGGGGGGGGACCACACCACGTAACCCGAGAGAGAGAGAGAGAGAGAGCAGTCTGGCTGGGCCACCGAGGTCGTGGGCTCCCCTGAACCCCCCGCACGACCACGGCCGTACCCGGGACCCACACCACGCTTTAAGCCACGGAACTCATGTCACGGAAAGGGGAAACCACCCGGAATATTGGGCCTAACCTTGACGTGGGCCCCCACTCTGAGGGAACGGGCCCCCTCGATCACAGGAGGAGGGTGTGTGGGTCAGATGGGGGTCGTCATTAATCCCCTCCACTGCGGGGTCAATCCTTCCTGAACACAGACGAGTGGCTCAGAGGAATGCCTAAACTTCCCCACGGCTCCGATCCTGGGATCCGGACTGGGGCGTATCCCGTCAGAGAGAGAGAGAGAGAGAGAGAGAGAGAGGGAGAGAGAGAGAGAGGGAGAGAGAGAGTGAACGAGAGAGCGAGCGAGAGAGAGAAGGAGAGAGATAGAGAGACGACAGGAAGCAAAGACAACCGGAACCTCGCACGACACTTCCCAGCGTGGGATCTTGACTGAAACCATCTGAAGCTTCTAAAAAATAAGAACGCAGTCCAAAACACTTGAGGAGCATGAGCAGGAACGCCGGGCCAATTAACTAGGCCTCCTCTTAAAAGCCTTCTCATGCGGCTCTATGGGGGGGGGAGTCACCGTAAACTAGCCAATGAGGCCCTTGTTATGTTCAAGTGACCCTCCTTTCAAATGGAGCTACTCTTTAAAAAGCAGCGCCAGGCCACAACAGCTGACCGCCGGGTGCAGCCCGAGAATTAGAACTCCAAAGTCATGTCCAGGCTGGCAGAGAGAGAGAGAGAGTGAGAGACTGGTCAGGGGGAATAAACCTATTAGCAATTCAGCCATCTTCAAAGGCTAGACCACAGCCCTGAGCCAGAGACATTTGGAATTGGATTGGTAGAGAAGTAGCACGCACGCACGCACGCACGCACGCACGCACGCACGCACGCACGCACGCACGCACGCACGCACGCACGCACGCACACACACTAGTCTTAATCCTTTCTTTAGGTGTCTGGCTGTTCACTGAACCAGAATCCACCTGGGAGGCCTGGTGTGTGGAATCAATGGACATAATGTGGGGGCATCACAAATGTGAAACTGGGGTAACTGTGTTACACACACACACACACACACACACACACACACACACACACACACACACACACACTTTTAAAAATGTATGTATGTGTGTAACCACGTGTTGTGGTTCAACACCACCAGCCCACCGCAGCCTCCTAAGTTGCCAGCGATTTGGGAATCCGGGGCGCTGCCAGAGAGATGGCCCCAGATGAAAGTCGAGACAACCAGGGGCGTCCGCCTGGGGAAGGCTGCTTCCTGCTGCAGGTACACTGTCTGCTCCTCTCTCTTCACCCCCCGCCTCCACATCCACCTCCACCCCCCCCGCACCCCCAGTCCTTCCATCCTCCCTCAGCCTCTCCGCTCATTGCACTACAAAGAGTCCATGCCGGGGATGAGGCATCCTAGCTTTGGCTCTGATGTGACCCCCCCCCCCCCACCCCCATCTCTCTCCCTAACCCCTCCCGTAACCCTCTCTCAATTGGCCTGTCGTCTACAAAGCTGAAGTCTGCCCTGCACACGGGAAGGGGAGAGAGAGAGAGAGAGAGAGAGAGAGAGAGAGAGAGAGAGAGAGAGAGAGAGAAAGAGAGGAGACAGACATACTGAACACTAGCCTGTTTTTTAGCAGCAACAGTTTCCCAAATAATTGCATCTTCTGCAGGCATTTAAAAAACACACAGCTTGCTTCTTACACCATTAGTGTCATGCCTTTTTTGATAGGTGGGTCTGTCTACTAGACAAATACGAACACATGTATAGGTTTGCCTGCAATATTAACTAATTCACCTTGTTTGCCAATTATTCTGGTTAAAATACATAGAGCTACAGTGGAACTACAATCCATTGCCGTATTTGAGTTACCTAAAGAATTTAATTACATTTCAGTAATTACTCCTTATTCTAGCCCCAAATGGCCTTGAGCAGCAGCCATCTTGGAAGTAGATTCAATGACAGCTAGACATATCCAAAAGACATTCTACTCGTGTTTGGATTCTGTGACAGCGTCTGGCCATAAGTCAATCTGAAAACCCCCTTACCCAATGGCCCTCTCAAAGCCACAGAGAAACTCAATCTCACCTAATTAATTTGTCTCCATTTCATCTGGGCTCAGGGCAAGTTGTCTAATTGAATGACTGGCTGTCTCTGTCTGCCAAGAGGCGTGCTGTATTTAGAGAGCGGGGATTTAATTTGGTACTTCAAACTATCAAACTCCCTCACCCCTCAGGCTCCGAGTTCAAGTGTCCCCCGGCCATTTTTCAATGCGCTTTGGAAAAAGTGTGGTTTGAATTGTCTTCTGCAGTTTGAAACTCATCTGGTGTCAGTATGTGTGTGTGTGTGTGTACGTGTGTGTACGTGTGTGTGTGTCTAAAACAGAAAAACATTTCTTACAAATGCAAAATTAATTTCCATTTACGTACATAATTAAAAAACACAGAACTCGGTTGCCATGGTTCTCTCCAACTACACCATAATAGAAGTGATATCCTTTTTTGGTATAAAGGAAAAACGTATGTGCGTCAAAACGAGAACAAACCCTTGTAGAGTAATGATTTCAGTCTGTTCCCGAGTTTGAGGCAATATCAAATAAAGGCACCCTTCCATTTCAGAGACTGGAACAAAAAAAACAAGCTATATCCCTGACGGCGTACTTGATCATTTCTCAACATGGAGTCACCCCTGCACAAGCCAGGCAAACAGCATGAAGGTCCATCACATAACCAACCTCGCCCCCCCCCAAAAAGAAAGTCTCCTTAAAATGCAGCCATGACAACAGCCAGTCACATCACACCCACCTTCAGCCAGCTGTGGTCAGCCACAAATGAGGTTCATCCCCTCGGGAGGGAGACCAGACAAATGTAGCAAATGCAGGTTCCACACCAAAATCTAAAACAGAAAAAGGGCCAGCCAACCTCTAGAAAAACAAGGAGGCCCAGGGCCCAGGCTGTGGTCAACAATAGCTAGCTTTCGTCCCCCTGGTCTCTCCATAAAAAGAGAGAATGAGCGCGCGAGAGAGAGAGAGAGAGAGAGAGAGAGAGAGAGAGAGAGAGAGAGAGAGAGAGAGAGAGAGAGAGAGAGAGAGAGAGAGAGAGAGCCGTCAGAGAGTGTGGTTCTGCAATAACAAACCCCCTTTTGTCCAAACAGCCCCGGGCCTTTGGGGAGGCCGTGTCCCCCAGCACAGCCCAGCCCAGCCCAACCCGGGCCCCCCAGGCCCCACGACCCGGGACGTTTGCACTCGCTCCACCAGACAGGACATAATGCTTTCCACATGTGTGAGAGAGAGAGGGGAGGAGGGTTAGGAGAAGGGGGGGGGGGTTTGACAGTGTAACAATGTTAGGGACCACAACGGAGGAGCCCTGTGTTTCATTACAATCTCAGACAACTGTGCGAGTCACTCAAAATCCATTCTGATTACCTGTGTTAACAGTAGAATATACCTAATTCGATTATGGTACTAACGATTGACTCAAATTATATTCTCGAATACGAACCTAAACGCAATGCCAATTCAATATACCAAAATACACAGGTCAGTAACAAACCATAACAAAGGCAGTCTGCATGCGATAAGAAAACACTTTACCTTTATATTGCATTAAACATTCTATTTTCCGCGTGCGACTGTGAGCTAAAATTCACTTAAAAATCTCTCTGGGAGCACCAACACAGCCTCCTAACCAAAACAAATTGTGAGTAGCCTCGCGACGCCACTCCTAAAATAGCGCAATTTGACCAAACACAACAGCAGTAAGTGGTGAGAGGGACATATAAGCTGCTGGGGTGTCAGATGTGATTCTTGACGATGTTGTCGGAATGTGCACAGTGAACCCGCAGCTTCAAAGAGGACCCGGCACTCGAAATAGGACGCCGTGCGGCGGGGAGCGTGAGAAGAGGGAGAGCGCTCACAACCCATTATGACATTCCCCGTGCTCGTCCATCTCCCGGGATTGGCCAAGCCCACCCGCTCCAATGCTGCCCCGGCAGATAGAGGTCTGGTGGGGGCTCGGGGCCAAGGCTGACGCAGGCCTGTCTGGCCAACCACACTGCCTGGAGCGAAGGGTAAGAGGGTTCACCGTTTGCCGGATCGAAGCAGAGTGCCGGCTTGGAAAGGGGGGGTTAAGGCTGTGTTATTTTCCAGGGGAGTTGGGCTGTACTACTGAAGGTTGAGAGAGCCGTTACCTAACTTGGAGATTGCACTTCAAGGGACCATATATATTAGGGAAAGCTCTCTAGCCTACACTTCAAACAGACGTTAAGTTTCCCCTGATTTACAACATTCCTGTCTTCAGGACATCCATCCATTCCCAAGGTGATTGGATAAACACAGTTCCAATGCAGCGCCATAAGTCTGCTGTCCATATGGAGTAGGGGGCGGGGTGGAACGTTTCAGCAGTCTGCCGGATGATAAAGCCGCTGTGGCAGCCATTTTTCCTCCGGGAGCGAGACTTGAGCGGGGGTGCGTAATCAGTGGAAGAAAAGACCCCACCTGCGTCTGATCCGGGCTGCCGTTGGCTCCGGCCCGGCACAGCCAACCCCAGTCAGTCAGCCTGTCCCTCTGTTTAGACTAGAGACCCCGGAGTGGTCCTGCCAAAGCTGAAACCAGACACAAGTGGAGCAGGTTCGCTTACAGTCACGCAGAGAGAGCAGCCTGTAGCTGGCAAGGAGCTGATCCCACCATCATACAGGATACACTGCCCGCTAAGCGACTGCAGAATCCACCCCGAGAGTCTAAGTGAGATTTAAATACAGTTGAAGAGGCAGGCGATGTCACTGGAACAGCCAATGGGGTTAGAGTTCAAAGGTCTAAGGTTCCGGCAATGATGGACCTAGTCCTTCCTTGAAGTGCTCCTCTACAAAAAGTGGGGTTGAGTTCCAAGCCTACAGGTCGCAAGGTCACCATGCCCTTCACAGGCCTCGCTTTGATGTCTGGGCAAGCCATTAAACAGACGCGCCACAGTCAACTCATGGATCCCATCAAACTCCTCGAAAACGCTCAACTTTTCCACGATTGTTTAACAAGAGGTCCATACCAACGCTTCACTTTTATCGCACACTTAAAAGCAGTGCCAGGCGTGCAGCGTTTGGCAATAACCACAACTCATTAAGGTCTAAACAGTGTCGAAAACGCTCCAAAAAGCCAGAACAAAGCCACATACCTGAGCGCCGCTGTTAAGCTGATATAAAAAAAAACATCACCAGTTAATAGAGCAAATCAAAAGCGGTACATGAATGTGAGCTAACAACGGTGGCACGCAAGACAATGAGAACGTTAAAACACTTTACAAGCGGTCTATCAACCCCCCCCCCCCCCCCCCGTATCAAAACGGCCATGAGAATCATAAAACAGGGGTGTGTGTGTGTGTGCTTGCATAGCTACATCATTAGAGCTGGTTCAATGTCGATGGTGATTCAAATAAAAGCTCTTCAGCAGGCTTTAGCAGCATGAGACTCAATGATGGATGGGGCGGTTGTGTGTGTGGGTACGTGGGGGTGTGTGTGGTGTGGTCAAAAAACAAAGTGAGTTCAACTTTATAGGTCACACACTCACTCAACTATTGCCATAACCTTCAGTCTGGCTGTAACGCAGAGGGTCAACGTGTGCCCACAGACGGCCAGGCCTGGCCTGCCCTCTACCCAGCCTCTCGCCCACAGCTCCCTGGCCAAGATGCGGCCGCCCTAGGGTCTGGGGCGGCCCTGGCACCAGCCGACAGAGTCACACCCTGGTGACACACCCCGCAGGGGCCGACATCATACTGGGGCCTTTCACAAGCTCCGAGAAAGAGAGTATGTGTGAGGGGAGATCAAATGTGTGTGAAAGAGAGAGACAGACAGACAGACAGACTGCTGGAATAACTAACAAGTACACGGTGGGAATGTTAAAAAAAAGAAGAGCAGGGCGGGATCGGACTCCGTCTGTCTGCATGGGGAAAAATACATTCTGAACTTGTTAAAATAAGGCAATTCTTTCCACATAAATGGAGGCATTCAGATGAAATGTCCCAGAGAGTCTGTTTCAAAACAGAGAAACAAGGCGATTAGCTTGTGTCCGCAGGCTCGTTAACGGGCTCTGGATCAGGCCTCTTCAGCCAAGGCAAACACAACTTCTACTTATCAGCAGCAAAGTTCAGCTTTTTCTAAATTCCAGGACAGCTACCAGGCACCCAAAGTCAGCTGTTTTCTCGACAGAAAACTGTCTGTGTATCTCAATGTGGTCTCTGCTCAAAGAGCCTCCATTGAGTGTAGAAAAGAGAAACGAGTGAAGAAAGAAAGCGTACCCCCCAGAAACGGAGAGGAGCCGGAGACCGCAAGACGGAGAGAGAGAGAGTGAAAGGATGAGCAATGCCAGGGAGGTCCTACTCAAGTTTCTGTTTCTCAGTGTGAGATCATGTCTGGCCATAATTACGAGGTCTCTCTATAGACGACACATTGTTCTCCCTCATGTATACCTACGACATTTATGGACATTGATTTACAGAGCTCTAATGTACTCTGAAGACAAGTTTGAAACAGTTACTAGCTTTCGTGTTCCAAAAGCAAAACTTGGCATGTCCAAGCCTGATTCTTGCTAACATGGCCATGTCAAGCATAACCTTTCCTGGCCAGGCCTATTAGAAACATATGCTAGAAAAATGTAGCTTGGGCTAGCTTGAGCCCTTCTGGCATGTTGCAGTCTCATGCACATTATGGCCACTAGTCCTACACTAGCCTAGCATAGCATAGCATATCATAGCATTAACACTATTGACATGATTAACTCCCAGTAACGTTTGTATTGGCCAGTCATGGTGCTGTGGGGAGAGGAAAGGCGCTGTGGTGAGAGGGGAAGGAAAACATCAGTGCAGTCTGGGCAAATAAAGGAAACGCACACATCACTTCAAGACCATTGGGGACGTCAGACACACACACAGGAGACCTCTGCCGGACATTCCAACACGGTCAGTCCTGACCCGTTCCCATCGCCATTGGACTACGAGCGCTGTTGGCAAAACATTTCTGCAAACACACGCACACTGATGAATTACACCTACAGAGACAGTTTACGAGCGGCGATCCTCGTTTGCGGCAGGAAACCACGACGCCAAAGAACACAAAATAAAACCCACGCGCACACATCCATAAAACACACACGTCACCTCCATCTTCTCTGCTGCAGCAAACAGTAGGGATACGTACTTCCCAGTCGAAACAAGAGCAACGTGGAAGGAGCCGTAACTCTATCACAAGAACACGAAGGATTCCCTGTGGTATCTTTATCGGTGATGTGTCACAGGACTGACTGTCTAGGTAGACCAATCCAGGTAGACCATTAGTGCTAGTAGGGGAGAGTTTAAGGGAGGACATATCAGCAGTGAAAACAACAGTGTGGCTGAAAGCTAGTTTGAGACGCGTAAAAAGATGTTGCCATGGACAACGGCAGGAAGAACAGGTGAGGGGACCATGGCTTCAGGGACCATGTACAGATTAGGACAGGGACTTTATTCATCAGAGAAATACGTGAGCCCTGATAATTACTGTTAGTGTCCCAATGAAGCGAGTATCAAAGGAACCATCAAACAAATGGCCGGAAGTTATCCAAAGCTGACGACATAGTTCACAGCTGTCATTGAAAATTCTTTTTTCGTTAGTTTTCTTTCCATGAGGTGGTACGCGAGTTGAGTTGGGTGAAAGCAAGAAAACAGGATGAGAGAAAGAGCAATGTGCAGCTGTTTGAGTTGGCTCCATATAGAATGAGTTCCTAACAAACTAACTCACACCTAATCCTTGGTGAGAAACCAAAACAAGGATTCGAGTCGGGATGAAAGAAGGGGCTCGATCCGAGTTTAAACTCTGCCGAGCACGGCATGGCTGCTGAAACAGTCCAGTGTCCAGCGTAATAAATACACTGGCAAGAACAACCGGGAAACATTCATAAAGATACACTTACTAAACCACGCTGTGCAGACATCCAAATACTTTACACTTCATGTGTCATGAATAATATTTTGATCATCCATAGTTTGTTGTGTTTAGGGGACGGTCCACTACACATTGTTGTGTTTGGGGAGGAAAAATACACATTATAATAGCACTAGCCGAGCATGACATTCTCACACGGGACAACAGATTCAGCAAGATGTTTGGTTAAGAAATTTAGCTTAAAGTGTCAAACACATTCTACTGACAGCATGCATGCGAGAAAAAAATCCCCAAAACATACTGGTGTTGCTCTAATATGCTGTCTAAACAAATCAACCCTCTGCTAGTTAGTCTCTCGAGTCGATCATTACTCTGTAACTGCTGAGTCGCTGAGTGTTTTCAGGAGAAAAGACGAGAGAGAGGGGATGAAAGGGGAGAAAGAGGGGGGTGGGGGGTGCGAGAGAGAAAGAGGCTCCCCAAGGACATTCACAAGTTTCTGGTATGCTAATCATGAAAAGATTTGACAGTGTGAATGTGAGAGGGAGAATGGAGGAAGAGGAGGAGGAGGGGGAAGAGGCAAGCTGACGGTAAGCCTGTGCTTCTATTCGGATCCATGCAGGAAAGGAATGACAGAAACCCCTTCATGGAGGAACTCTCCATATGGCCGCCGTGCTGCTACAGTGCTGAACCCAAACGCCTCTACCGGGGCCTCATTAATACACTACAATGAACACACACACACGCACACACACACGCACGCACGCACGCACGCACGCAAGCACACACACACACAATCCACCTGCATTCCCACAGAACTCAGTATCACGCTGACTTTCTCCAGACCACCATCAAATTCAATGTCTCCCTTTCAGCAGGCGCCAGGGACCCAGGCAAGCTGTCCCCAAAGCTGAGCTAGAGACAAGAGCTGGCCCAGGACCAGCCAGCCGCTGGCACCGCTGCCAGCTTGGACACAGACAGGCACTCACGGAGAACTTTACCCATCTGCTGCCAACCTTCAGAAGACTTGGGCCCCCAACCCGACCACTGGAGGCTACACTACAAAGCAGCATGACAGGTCATACTGGGCCAACACATTCAAACTGACCTCAGGCATGGTAATGGGGCCGCAAGCTAATCAAGCAGTCAGAATTATAGTCTGTCTGTTCTACGATTTTGACTACTAGTGTCAAATGCATGACGCTAGCCAGAAGCAAAAAAAATAAAATAAAATAAAAGAACTATGTTTGACCTCCACACTCAAGAGTATAGTATTAACCACGCATACAGAAAAGAAACGGATTGGTATTAGGAGAAGGAAGACATTTCCAGGGCGTTCCAGAGTGTGAACTATTCACGTAACTGATACGTCTACAGGAAGGTCATTACATGTGTGAACGTCGGTCAGGCTAGCCAACTGAGCGCGCTGCTTTTACAACTCCAGACTGAACTCAAACTACCTTTGACGCTCCATCTCCCACACAAAGAGGGTTCAGAAAAACCGGTCGCCAATGGGACACATAAGCTGACTGGCCCACTTAGCTCAGCCCTAATCAGCACTGTGCTCCGGGTCTAGCAGGGCGATGTTGACATACCAGCGGGGAGAAACGTACAGTGTAATGTGGGTAGCTAGGCCTGTTTAGCTCGGCTAATGCCCGTGTTGCGTTACTTGGAAGTCAGACCAGATAAAATGACCCGGCCGTTTGGCAGACAGAGCCCCCAAGCTTAGAGACACGGATAGCCAAACACAGCTGCTGCAAATTTGTGTGTGTGTGTGTGTGTCTCATCATGTATCCCTATCTTTTGCCTCACTCTCCAAGCCTTAGCACTCCCCTCAGCCTCCCAATTAGTCGGCTCTATTTTCTCACTGGTTTTCCTGACAAAGAAAAAAAATCCCCAGCTCCTTTCATCTGCCAAACAACCTTGTGTCTCAGCGAGAGAGGTCAAAGTTCAAACATCAACTGGGGTCACTTCCTGATTCATCTCCAGAGCCGGTGAACCGGTGTAGAAAGCAGGGCAGGGTCCACAGTCTCATAAAACACCACCAGCCAACCTAATTAACCAGAGATCCAGATAAGTAGGACGGAATACCAGGATATTTGATAAGGTAGACAGAAATAAACATATATATGTTGGGGCTATCTCTACCGGAAGAACTGTATTTAAGAAAATCGTGAAGACATGTGAGAACTACAAGACCCAAAGGACGACCGCTAGGCCATTGTAGCTCTGCTCTGTTATCAATGGCTTCTTTTCAGCTGGAGCCTCTGAAGCCAATCCCTTGGCAGACGTTAATAGTCTACGCAGGTGACAAATATCTCTCCACACTGAGAAAAGGGTATACCTAATCTGCCAATTAATACCTCATATCCTTCACCTATTCCAGAACAGGAAGTCTGATGTATTTTGTTCACCAACCTTGATCCTTGATCAACGCCCAAGGCTCGAGCTAAGGAAACAGTACCTTTAAGCCTAGGATAGCTTTGTCTCGTCCTGTTGTCTTTCGGGAATTTCGAACAATGCCAGAAACAGAAGAGGAAGAACTGACATCAATAAAGCTTTCTACCATCTATTAGCATACATGCCTTTCTACCATCTATTAGCAAACAAACCTTTCTACCATCTATTAGCAAACAAACCTTGCTGCGTTGATCACTCGTTAGCCCGGTATAAATAATCTCAAGTAGAACCCTTTGATACAAAAGATGTTAGCCTGCTATAAAAAGTACATTAGGTTTTCCACCCGGGCAGGACTGATGTGCGGCCCTGGCTCAGAGTATTTGTGCTAAGGTTGGTAGGGTTAATGAGGAGAGGAGTTAGCCTAACCGAGCTGACCTCTGTGGCCCCACGAGCCAGGGGGTGAGGGGCTGCTGGGCCAAATGAAGAGGAGTCATTTAGTCCTTCATCCAAGAGAGAGATCTAAGCTCCTCGGACAGGGGTTGCATTCCGCTTGCTGCCTACTCTCTCCTTCCAATCCCCCAATCCCGCTTCCACAATACTTCAACCCCCCCCCCCCCACAACCCCACCTCGTGCTCACAAACTGCTTGGGAGGGGGGGCCTAAGCTACACTCCTGTTGCCATGGCACACAATATCACATTTCAAAAGCCACGAGCAAATTCTATGACCCAAACGAACGCAGAGCGGGGAAGTACAGTTTGTCTGTTGATGAGCTTCATACAGAGGAGCCTGGCGGTTTTGGTGGGAACATAAACATTCTCAACAACAGCGCTGGGGGGAATTCAACACGCAGCAAAGTGTGGGTTACTGAGGGTGTGTGTGAGGGTGTGTGTGAGGGTGTGTGTGTGTGTGAGTGTGTGTGTGTGTGTGTGTGAGAGAGACAGAGCCGCGGAGCAGGATGCATAAGCAGGGAGAAAAGAAGAAGAAAAAAAAAAAAAGGAAAATCAGCTTGATCTCTCCTCAGCGGGGGCTCCAACTCTCTCCTCATTGGGAATGCAAAGCTCCCCTTTAAGAAAGTGTGAGGAGCGGGGGAGGGGGACCACTCGCCGTGGCTGACAAACGCAACCTGGGGGGCTGAGGAGCAGCCAACGGCGGCTCTCCTTTGCCTCCACCCCAGCAGCGCAGCCCCATCCCCCTTCCTCCCCCCCAATCTTTCAGGGAGAGTTCATTTAGGACTGGCCCATTGTGGGGTGTGAAGGGCTGGGGTGCTAAGGTCCCTGGCCTACTCTGCTAGGTCAGCCCTGCAGGAACTAACACTGGGAGCTCGAGGAAAGCACAAAGAAAGGCCCTAATAAAGCTCCTTTTCTTCAAGTGTGCATGTGGGTAAATGGGGTGTGTTTTGTGTGTATGTATGTGTGTGTGTGTGTGTGTGTGTGTGTGTGTGTGTGTGTGTGTGTGTGTGTGTGTGTGTGTGTGTGTGTGTGTGTGTGTGTGTGGCGGAGTAGATGTATGGGTGTGTATGGGTGTGTGTGGGTGTGTATGTGTGAGTTAGTGAAAGAGAGAGATGCAAACACAGAAATGGGGGGGAGGGAATGAAAGAGGGCGAGTGGACTGGGCTAATTGAAAATGCTCCGTTCATTACAGCTCCTGTTTAATAATCAAGCCGTTCCCAGTGAAAGGGCCACTATTCCCTGTAGGACAGGAGGGCCTGGCTACTTCATTTCCCTCAAGCCTCGCCACACATTAACTAACCGAGCCGCTCCCCCGGAGGTGCTCTGCCAGCGGCAATCAGGGCCGAGCAGCTATAGGGCTGCAACCCCAGTGGACTCAAACACCAGACAATGACCAAGACAAAGAAGGTGCAAGGTAAAGTTTAAGGACAGGTACAATTGCAGTGACTTGCTGATAACGATCCCTCCTCCTCAGGCAGGGATCCAAGAGGTAGGTTAGCGGAAAAACACTGTGGAGGAGAGCCAATGCAAAAGGGGGTAACAGTTTGAAACAGACGGATTTTTGAGGCATTGAGCCCCCCTTTTCTCTGGTCAAGGCCATACAGCCAGATGAGTACCTTCCACCAGGAATGTGGGAGAGCTATCAGCGAGACGGACAGATAGACGGTCCCAGCCATGGCTACGTCGGCTGATTTAAAACCTCAGCAGCTGGCTCATAAGGAAAGGCTATCAGCTCGCCGGCCGTAACTCATTCGGCAGAGGGCAAGACCAAAGGATAAAAAAAGTGAGCTCGTCGGGGCGCTCCATCTGGAACGAGGCTGCCGGGCGAATCCATTTGTTCATTTGAGGGATGCGGGCTCGGGGGGTCCCGGGGGGCTGAAACAAGGGGAGTACCTCAGTGCCTGGAGCCCGGCTAAAATACACAAGCAGCCCGCATCTAATGAAAACGTGGTCCCCCTCCAAGTTTTGTGAGTGAGGGAGCGCAGACTGCCAAAATGGACTGTTTCGCTAGTCCGTTTTTTTTCTTAGACAATGATTATGACATTTTTTGTACTTGGCTCAAATGGCCATTGCAATAAAAAAATTTTTTTTTAAAGATTGCCGGTAGAGGTTTGAAAGCCGAAAAGAAATTGCCTTTTGCTCAGAAACCTTACGTTGCGTTTCCAAAACAAGGCCAAATCATTAACGCAAAAGGAGAACATAGAGAGGACAGGGACATTTCAGAAACAGCCATAGTAGGCTCATAAACTGCACAGGCTCATGCAGATGTACAGGAGTTCTGCAACAACAAAGCAACACTGCGTGCACTGAGGCAAAGCACCTGTGGATAACTCAAAAACAGGGATCTCAGTGTCACATAGAACTGTCCACACTCCCCAATCGTCGTGGACCTCTTGGATATTCCAGCACTTAGACGTCGCTTGAGACAGAAGGTCAGTGCGAGTTCAGGACTTGGAACAAAGAGAGAGGCAGCAGCTCGTCCTGTCACAGAAACATGTGCCGCAGAGTATTCAGGGGCCCCGGAGAGGGGGAAATAGCTGAAGCCCACCATGAAGATAGCCGTGCAGCCACTTCCGAAAAGCCCCCCATATTTGCAGCGTGAGTGTGATGGATGAGGTCGCTGTTTGTGAGACTACGGCACGGAGCTGATCAAGTTTCATCTACGATCGGGATAAACTGAAAATCACTAAGAATATTCATACCAGGGTTCTTTTCAAAAGCTGCGTTACGGTCGTGTCAATTTAACTGATTGATGCGGAGCGACGTCTATAAACACCGCAACCGGAAGAGTGGATCATCCACAGAAAAAGATATGTGACCTGGTGTTGGTAAGCCAGAATGGAGAGCGAAAGGGTAGTGAACCATTGCGGCCATTAGCCTTCACCAGTAGCATACGCAATGCAGAGTAGAGCCTTTGATGCTCCACTGCAGAGCCATTAGGAATTCTGATGTTCTGCTGCATGCTGCCATAAACTCCCTCTCATAACCATGAGAAGTGTGTGTGTGTGTGTGTGTGTGTGTGTGTGGGGAGAGGGGGGGGGGTGGCCTGATCTGGCAAAAACCAAAAGAGAAATAGAGAACTTTTCTCTACAAAGTTTAAGAAAATAATAGAGGAGGAGAGGGGCTTCTGATAGCCTCTCAAAGCCAGTGTTATCGTTGGACGGAGCCCAGGAGCAGAAGTCAGGGCTTTGGAGACGGGAGGACAGCCGTCTCATTTTTCTCTTCAGTCAGTGGATGGCGAGCGGGTTCCGCCAGCAACAACTGTCATTACTCAATTAGGAGGCCCCCGGTCAGGGGTAAGAGCCGACACCAAAACAAACCGCCGCCCCCCCCCCCCCCTACCTTCCACCTACCTGTGATTGCAGGAACCACTTCTCAGACCGAGGACACGACACGGTGATCAAGTACGAAATCAAACGCCCTTCAAATAAACCGTACGTTCCCTGACAAAACAATCATTGCAATCAACGCGTAGAACATAACGCGGCATCCGGTTCAGTTGAGCCACTCCTGTTTTTTGTACGCTAGGTTAGCCTGGCCTAATCTGAACTGTTAGTAACGCGCAAAGACACCTGGGTTTCACACATGGAAATGCGTGGATACGCATGTGTTAAACATCAAGCGTGTTTTCTCCCCAAAGAAGTATGGAGACAACAGGATCAGGATCACACATGGTTGTGATTTAGACCTGGCCAGACCACAGTCTACATAAAGTGGCTATTCTTCATAAACTACACAAACGTAATCGCTGTATTTCACTCTTCCAACCATTATCGGTGGATTGTTAGATGAAAGAGGTTTGAGAAAGGACACACACTTGCCTACCGGCACACAAACCAGTGGATTCCTGAATAACCGGCCTATTAAAATTAAAAAATCCATTTACTGGACAATCATATCTACAAAGAAATGCTATCTTCAAATTACTTCAGCATTAAAACCCTTTGAAACCCCCATTAATATTCCTCGCATGAAATCAGGGAGGCCGCGGAGAACATAAGGTTTGTCTGTGTGCCGTGGCTCCCCGGATAATTGAGCAGCTCAACAACAGATTGTATCAGTTTGACCCATTGACTCAAACACCATGACAAGGCCCACCTCGTATTACAACTCTGCCCAACAATAAGGGGTGCGGTGAGGAAAGCGAAAATAACAGACAGACAACACAGTTGCTGGTGACAATATCGTAACACTGCCACTGTCACGGAGACTCATCCAAATTCTCCTGTATATTCTTTCTTAACTCTTTGAAGAAGGCCGGTTGAAATTGCGTTGCTCTGGAAAACCATAACGAGTGTTTACATGCTCGCAGCGTCCGGCCGCATCTCAGTAGCACCACGGCTGTAAATAGGACGACCAGCCTCATTCCAACATCTGTTTACATGGGCCAGAGACTACTTTTTACTGGAGACGGATCTCTGGTCTTTGTAGAAAGATATGTGTGACTTAACGAGGTTCATGTTTGCCTACTTTGATTTTCACAGTTTGTAAAACAGTCATGATAAGCAATGTGTAAAGCCTTTACTCACTGCTCTAAAGACAAATGCTGAAATGTGTTGCGGTTTACCCTGTGGGCTTCAGAAGTACTACATAAAATACAACACGAAAACGTAAGTTTCATTAATAAAGGGGTGACGGGCAATGCATTATCTAACAAAGCCCACAATTATTTATTTCTAACCATAGCTCAGACAAGGAGACGTCTAGACAGCCATCAATGGAACACATACTAAAGATGGAAAGATAGGGAGTAAGGCCTTAGAGTGAAAGGCAGAGAGAAAAAGATGGATGGTGACAAAGGCACACCCCAGGATCAGAGGAGGCCTCAAAGCTGGTTTCCATTGGTGGGATGAAGCGTTGTGTGGAGATGAAACACCATTTGTGCTGGGCCCCCTACTGACCACCTCTACAGGCTGGGCCTCTGAAGTGTGAAAGCCCCTCCACCACACATCACACCAACACAGGGGCCGACTGCACTGCACTGCCATTTGGTGACTTAGAATTTAATTTGCCTTAGAATTAGCACAGACACCCTATAGCCGAATATCCACTGAAATTGCAAGCAAAGAAAGACACGAAAGAGACAGGGAGTGCTTTTGCGCCTGCTAACATATTTTCTCTAGGACAATATGGGAGGAAAATGCAATCCTTCGTTTTTTTGTTCTTTTTAATCAATTACCACGAAAACAATTGCTCAGGCTCTGTCAGTATATTAGCCTATAGACTCTTGATGCCTGGTATCATAATTCTTAAAATGTAGGCCTATAACACATTTTGCACACTAGAAAAAAGCAATGTATCAAAGCCTGGAGGGTACATAAAAGCAATCTTTTGACAAAATACCAATTTGTTTGGTCTAACTGAGGCCAAAAGACACATGTATTAATATAGCTATGTCTATTACTTTTGTTCACTTTTTAGGGGTGATTTCACCATTGTCTAGGCCACCTAAAACGATGTGCAACAAAAAAGTCGAAAATGTCAATGTAATGTGAAGTTCTAAAGAAACCTTCCTCCCCATCCCCCACTTACACACATACACACATACACTCCTCTCTCTCTCTCTCTCTCTCTCTCTCTCTCTCTCTCTCTCTCTCTCTCTCTCTCTCTCTCTCTCTCTCTCTCTCTCTCTCTCTCTCTCTCTCTCTCTCTCTCTCTCTCTCTCTCTCTCTCTCTCTCTCTCTCTCTCTCTCTCTCTCTCTCTCTCTCTCTCTCTCTCTCTCTCTCTCTCTCTCTCTCTCTCTCTCACTCTCTCTCTCTCTCTCTCTCTCTCTCTCTCTCTCTCACTCTCGTGTGTGTGAGAGAGAGAAAGGATAACAGGATAATAAATGATTAAATCCTAAAAGTAAACATTATTACATTTAGATCTACATTTTACAAAATATTTTGGTCTTTTTACAGTCACGCAAGCGACTTGAAGGCATTTGTTGTCACAGAATTGTCAACATCTGCTTGTGACCTACCTGACTGCAAAGAAAGCGCGTCCGCTATTGGCAACACTGACTACTAAACCGATAAAGGATGAAATTGTTACACAGGTTGTCTCATTATATTGACTGCTATACTCATAATTACCTGCCCAACTTCAAAATGAAGCATTCTGACACGCTGAGAATGAATAAAGCCCGTTTGTAGAAAATTTAATGTTTTTGATGTTACAATTGAAAAGCCTGCACATAAGACCACTACTGGCTTGTGTCTGAACTATAAACTAATGAAAAAAATACATAAACTACTAAACACTGATCTGCCTTACCTGCATTGTAAAAACACCAAGCTCCTGAGAGGACAGTTTTTTCATTTGTACGGCTAGAACTTGTGCCTCTTCTAGGATCGAAAACTCTTCAGCACCACAATATCCACAACAAATAATAGCATAGATAGCGAATACGCTCCAGGAACAAGCCATGAAGTTGTCGTGACGAAGTCGAGATTTATTCCAAACAGTGTGGGGAATGCGCGATAAAACCACGGGTTCTTTCCTAGCCCGCCTCGCCATGATGGCTCGGTGCTGGGGTAGTAAACTGGGAATTGGCTCTGCAGCCCGGAAAAAAAAACTTAAAGGAAACTACTTCTCAACTTTGCGGCTAAATCTGACCGTTCTTTCGCGACAAACTCCGTCGATACTGAACAGCGACATCAATGCATGTTTAAAGATTCAAAGGCACAAGGATGATAACATCCGTAAAGACAGAGATATTTTCTTATTTTGGTACGTCCTCTGTACTGAGCCGAACTCCGGTAAAGTGTGAGCCGTAAGAATTACAATGGGGGAGAAAGTAGGAGGTGCGGAAGCAAAGCAACGTTGTGGAGTCTAGATGTGAATGGATTGGGATTTATTTCGTGAGCTGTAGTAAAATCCTTCAACAATTTGATCAACGGTTTATGTCGTTTTTATACAGTTCCGTGCAAACAATCATTTTCTAATCCAGATGGTGATTGGAATATTTCAATGATTGTCTGATGCATTTCTGTAAATAAATGCATAAATAAATACATAAATATGAATATGAATAAATGAAAAAGGGACATGTCCAGGATATAGCAGAACTGAATTTTGTTAGCAAAACATCGTAATCTTGTGGTGAACATTTTTTTTATTATTTACAGGCAACTCCATTGGATTGTGTTGAATGCTACATTTGCAGCATGCAAATCCAATCCTGATCTTTCTCCTCGTTTTGATAGGTTTTCAATTGGCATGTAAATAATGAAATTGTGATTTTTGTGAAATATAAGAACTGAAGAAAGGGTTATAACAACTATAAGATATAATTATTAAATGCAGATGTGCTACGTTTGGCATTGATCCAAATTTCAGCTAACTAAAACTATGCTTTGAAGTGAAAAGCTTTCACAACATCAGCCGCTGACCCCCAATCAGCATTACAAAAACAACCAAATTAGGTCCAGTCCCTAAAGTGTACATTAAGAGTCCATTTGTATTCTGGCCCATCTCGGGCGTTGGTTGCTAACCAAGCCTCATTGCTTTAGCCAACTTTTACGAATGCGCCCTCAACAAAGAAACTATCAGACCATGCCTCCTTTGATACTTTTACAGTCAATATTTTACAAAATAAAAAATCCAAAACTGGGTTCACAACTGAGTTTCTAAAACCCCAGTCCTCCCATTGGGCAGGCCATCCACCGGGAACTATAAAGAAGCTTGCAAGGGTAGGAAGTATTTTAAGAGTCTCTAAATTTAGATCTTTCACGGTCCCAGCGGTGTGTTTAGTGTTTGCTCGTCCCAGTGCCACAAGCTGCAGTGGGAGGGCCTGGCCAGACCAGTCAGTGGAGGCAGCAGTTCACAGACAGGCAGGGTGAATGGGACATATGTGTGTGTGTCCTTGGCTCCAAGCCCTTGTCAGATGTTTTTTATGGCTGCTGGGAGAATTGCTTTTAGATAAGGATGTTTGCGGGCTGGTCGGATGTATGCACAGAGCTGACATTACAGGCCATCCAGTTTGTCATAGTTTACGGTGAGCGAATGAGAAAATAACTGTATGCTTTAACATATATTCAAATTTTGTTCATGTCTGAACATACAAAAGAAACTTTTCTCACCATTGATTCTCTCAGCTTTTTTGTATTGTGTGTGTGTGGGTATGTGTGTATGGGCCTGGGACTGGAAGTTGAGCCAAAGGTGACCTCATTGGAGCTCCTATGTCAGGGAGAAGTGTTTATGAGTAGGGAGGATTAGGACATAGTCAGCTCCATGCTGCACACATCACATCTGTCTTTGTGTGGTTGTGTGGTTGTGTGTGTGTGTGTGTGTGTGTGTGTGTGTGTGTCTGTGTGTCTGTGTGTGTGTGTGCATGCATCTTCAAACTGGCTGACATTAACGGCAGGCCACCTACGTTGTGCCTAAGCCAGTGTACTCACCTCCCCTATACAGGCCAGCAGTGTGGAATGTTAGAACCAAGCCCCAGCCAGGTCCTTTCTCTATGCTGGATTCAAGTCAATTCTAAAAAGGGATACATACACTTACTCGATGGACGACACCATGAATCAACAGACCCTGGTCTAGAGACAATCTCACCGCTCCCTGCTAGTCAATATCAGGCAAGTACAGAGGTGGTGATGACAGAGACAGCGAAGGTGCTGGCGATGGAAAACCGAGGCAAAGCTGGTGAGCCGGTGTGTGGATGTAGCTCCAGTTGGATCCAGGGCTAAGGGGAGATGAAAGGCCCTGTGCTGGCCAGCCTGCAGCCCCCTCGCTCTGGGAGGGGAGCTGCAGCACACACTGCCTGCTGGCACTGCCAGCACTGGGGCTGCATAGGCAGGGGTCCAGGCAAGGAGAATACGTGCCATTTCCACCAATTGAAGGGCCAGGGATGTACAGGTTACGACAACAACTCGACTCACATTGAAACGACAACGCCCACAGTGGCAGTGTGACGGCGGAGTCCCCATTTGTAATTCCTTCCCATGCGCGTATGAGCTCTCCTTACTGAAGGTTATTAGCCGCTAGTGGAAACCCACTGAATGTGTGAATGTGTGATATAGGATCAGATTGCATGTCTTCGGTGAGAGCATGGGGATTGAGTCGTTCCTGCCTGCCTGGCCCGGCCTCATTACCACAGTCTGAGCCTGATAAATCCCCCCGGCCCGCTAAGGCACCACGGTCTCACCAAGGCTTTAGCACTTCAAACAAGCACGGTCACACGCACGCACGCACGCACGCACACACGCACGCACACGAGGTAGGAGAAGCCAATACCTCGGCTACATCGTTCAATTCTCCAATAAATCGCGAGCGCCCTGGCGTCAGAGTCAGAAAGCCGACGAGGTCAGGGAAGAGAAAAGAGAAGGCAGTCAAGCTGATGACCCCGGGGGGCCCGGCCACGCGGGAGGACCTACCCGCCGGGGGCCCACCCTCATCGCGGGCCCTCTTCAGGACCCACAGCTGCCAAGCACATGAAAGGGAAACACAGGGACGATATTGAAAGTACTGCGCGGAGAGAGGGGGACTCTAGACACAGAGACTCTCTTCTCTTTTTTTTTGTTCTTTTTTCTTTTTGTCAGTGGCTATGAGAGATAAACAGTAGGGCTACTGTTTCCCCATGTATCTGCTGGATCACTTTCACACGGCGGAGTCCCCCTCCGTCCTGAACGCTAATCTGCCCGGCTGCTCGGCTGCCGCGCACCTCGCCAAAGGCGCCACTTACTCGCCGAGCGGTGCTTTATTACGTCCAGGAAGCGGGGACGGGGCCTCGTTAAGAGGGGGAGGGGGGGGGGGGGCGTTGTCTCGCAGGATGAATTCATTTGCATATTTTTAATTACCGCGGCGCGGCCACGGAGCCACCTTGCTGCGAGAGATAAAGGAAGTCGTGGAACGTTCGGTCCGGAAATTTCAGGCTCGGAGAGTGTTTGTGGCGATCTGAGGAGAGAGATGAGAGACGGACTGGGAGAGGCAGTGACTCTGCTCCCGACGGGGAAATGCTGACACGATAAAACAAAAGCATTCATGTGTGACATTACGGGCCCTGGCCGTCGGCTAGGAAAGCAGAGATTATGGACGCTTGTTGGCCCTAAGTGCCATTGTATCCAGCGAGCATGTGGACGACAATGTTCTTTGGGGAGCGAATACGCTGCAGAGATTATTTGATATTTTCACTCTTCTTCTCCCAGCTGGTACATGGTTCAGCCTCAGAAGCACTCCAGAGTCCCTCCGCTGCCATAAGTCCACAGGCAGGAAACGCTCCGGGGACAGCGTTTTTTAATGCAGGACAGGCTTTTGGGTGTGCTTCTGGCAATGTAGCTTTCCCCCACGGAAAGAGGAAGAGAGGAACGACAGGAGGATCAGGGAGAGGAAAGCGGGAAAGAGAAAGGTGGATGAACGAAAATGTGCGTGTATGTGACAGAGAGCGAGAGAGAGAGAAGGAGAGAGAGAGAGGAGAGGGGGGAGGCGAGAAGGAAGAGATTCCTAGTTTCAAAGGGCTGTGGAGAGTAATAAAGTGCAGCAGGTCACTGAACCCTGATCTCCAACTGTCAACATTCCGACAGTGAACTCTTCCTTTCAACAGGTTCCTTAGAACAAAGCAGGGTGAGTGAAAGCCACAATGGCTAATGGGAAGGTGGATGGGAAATTCCTTCCTGATCAAGCAGCCAATTAAGATCCATGCAACTAGGGTCAGCAAATGGTTGGCATGATAGACACCGCAGAGTGGAAACAGACATTATATTACATATTGAATAATAATTTGTGGCTAGTGTAGGACATTTTTAAACCGGGATTCAAGCCAGATAGAACAAGACAGATGTAATGAAAGGTAGAATACGTAACCTTTTAACCATTGGTTCAAACAAGTCTCCACCTCTAAGGAGTTGCACATCTCTCCTCCAGTTACTCTGGCTCAAAACTGTTTTAATTTGAGCTATAGCCTCGGAGCTAGTATGAATAATGTACATATGGTTATGATCTCTGCAGATATTGCTTAGGAGAAAAGAGGGTAGAAGGCTAGAATGTCAGACACATCCGTCGCGCCACAAAAACCTTCTATTAAGCTCCATTTTTTGATTTTCGGGGGGAGAAACTTTTAAAACAGGCCCTAGTTGCCATGGCAACCTGGTTCTTTGAAGACTTTTTCACTGCCTCTTTTATAGCCGAAAATAACCAGATCTGTTCCCCCCATTTCTCTCCCCTCACTCCCTCTTTCTTTCCTACATCTGTATTTAGCTTTGAAGACTAAGCCGATTCCCAGTCGAAACCGTTGCTATTTCTGTCTGTATTTAGTGCTGAGGCTCTAGCTTTGTACAGCATGTTTTGAAATATATGTGTGTGTGTGTGTGTGTGTGTGTATGAGTTTGTGGGTGTGTGGTAAAAGAAAGTGTGGGCGACTAAAAAATGTGACTCAGTGTTTATGTTTTGTAGTTGTGTACGTGTGTGTTTGTTTGTTATAGTGATTCCTTCAACAACTCTGCGATTAGTGAGCTAGCTTACGCCGCTGACAGGGAATGATAATGAGAACTATGCGTATCTGAAAATGGAGGCACATCTGCCTTCCAAACAGATATCAAAGACATCATAGGAGAAGAGCAAAAAGGAGCAGAACAGCTGGGGAGCACATGAAAGAGTGGAGCAGTGTGCCATTGCCATGCTAATGGTGTGCCTTCATCACTGGGTCTCTGGTTGCAGGTAAACATTTGCACCTCTACTCACTCCAAATATCCCCCAGGACAGAGGATGTGACTGTCTCTCTCTCTCTCTCTCTCTCTCTCTCTCTCGGTCTCTCGGTCTCTCGGTCTCTCGCTCTCTGGGTCTCTCGCTTTCTCGCTCTCTGTATGACAAGGGCCGAGTTTGAGGGACCCTTGAAGAATATTTGACTGCTGTGGCTAAAACAGGTATTTCGGTCAAGACAAACACCCAAAGAGGGACAATGTCATGTGAATGAGGTGCCACCAACCATTTCATTGTGTATGCCCACAATGAATTAGGTGAAAGGTCATGGTGACATGGGCATCTAAACTGATAATTACATATTTTGTCTCTCTACAAACCCCGCAGCTTTGTGTCCACATGATGATGTATTAATAAAAGAACCTCCTGTGACAACAACTGTCTCTGTTATAACTGAATTGCAGATAATTGAATAGGCACATTGAGGCTCAATTGAATTGTATTCTCTTCCACTGTACTTAGAATGCTAACACAGGTTGCAATGACTTTGTTACCACAGTGAGAGGCTTTGGTAAGACTTGTGTGTGTACTAGTTGTTCTGGAAATAAGATATCCGTCAGTCAGCTGTAGATTAAATAGTGAGCAAATACAGTGCATTTACTTCCCCCTAAAACAAATACAGCATGTTTTCCTTTCCTTGTTGCATTGATCCTTTGATTGCACAAAAGTTCACAATTGAACAAATACGACAGATAACCAGTAAACACATACACATATGGCCTTCCTCCTCTCAATGAAGCATATTGTTTCATAGACTCTACATAAATAAAAAGCCATCTTAACTGCTCCAGCATCCACGCTCTAACAGATTCACGGAGCTCCATGACCCGTGTTGCAGGGGCCAGGCTCGCCCGCCTGCCCCAGGCCAGGGGCCCCAATGTGTGGGGAGGAATTCGAGGGCTGAGTGGAACCAGACTTGGGGGGTTTTCAGGGGAAACTGAGAGTGGGCTCAGCCTCACCCCTGGAGCTCACATCCATATGGAAGTCATTACGGCCTCCAAACCCGCACCATGATGGATGGATTAGACAGAGAGCTGGACCCTGTGGTCTCAAGTAGAGGGAGCAGGTCAGGGAGCAGGGGAGTGTGTGTGTGTGTGTGTGTGTGTGTGTGTGTGTGTGTTGGTAGAGGAGGGTGGGGGTGGGGGGCACCAGTCAGGGTTCATATTGTAAGATTCAACCAACATGCTTCTATTGATGATTTTCATTGTCGTCTTCCTAACAAACTATTGCTGGTCAAGGAAGATTAACAGTCAGTCTTTTAAAAGTAGGTCAGGCCAGTCTCTCTTCCCCCATTTTTAAAGGACCCATTTTTTTTCAGGGTAAGATACAACAGTCAAGACCTCTCCAGTGTCCACTGCCTCCGTCAATAACAGCCATTCAAATGAAACGTGAGAAATACGTTGCCACAACTCCCAAAAAAAAACAACGACACCTAGAAACCTCTTGTTTGTACCTGTGGGGAATTCCGCGGTCCCCGCGCTCCCTATACAATACCTCTGAGAGAGTGACTCAGGACCGGCCCTTTGTGCTGGCCAGCTCCAGTCTCAGGGTGCACATTACCTTTCCCTGGCTCTGACGGACGCTCTCCCTTCCCCCTCTCTCCTTCCTGCCCCTCCCCTTCCCACTCCCTGGGTGAAGGGATCCCTTCCTGTTTGCCCCTTTCTTTTTCCCTTTATCTTTCTGCTTTCCTTTCCCTACTAAACCGCTTGAGCCTCCCTTTTTCTCCTCACCTTCCCGTGATTTGATATATTTCTGTCATCCTCTCCCATTTCTCCTGAGACAGAGACAGAACCACATTCAGCAATCACATATATTTATCCTGCCACTCAGTTTTACATAGAGGGGGACACGCAATAGCTTCGGGTGGGCTCCGTACCACTGCCGCTAACTGTCACTCCGTCCCTTTCCCAGAAGCCCATGTCCACCTCGCTCTCTTAGTATTTTTCTCCTTTGCTTTGCAACACCGTGTGGACGCTGCGTCGTACGGCCGTATGTCCAGTGTGTGTTTCACTGGGAAGCGAGGAACGTTCCGGAAGTTTTCCATGAACCTCCAGTGGGTCTGCATGTGAATACCGCATCTCAGCCTAGGTGTGTTTTCAAGTGCCTTCCTAATTACACAGCACCTCTGAACACATCGGCGCTTTGACCATCAAAGTCTAAATGCACCATTGACTTCAGAACACATAATGACAGGCCACGATCCAGCACGTATCCACAAACACTTTCTCATCCTTCACACGGACGTTTTTGCCGCAGAGCGCACTATTCAGCCCACCCTCTTTAACAAAACACACAATGCAATAGACTGAGTCATTTAGACATCATTTTACCACCTTGTACCATTATCTCATCTCTGAATGTCACCAGCAGAGGAGTGTGTGTCTGTGTGTGCGTGTGCGTGTGCATGTGCATGTGCGTGCGTGTCGTTTCGTGCGTTTTGGTCTAATTAATAAGCTTTGCTAAAGGGGTGAGCCGTAAATTACATATTTCAAAACAGCTATCTTGGGGACGATATCTCCCCAAAGCTGTGGTGAAAACAACATCTCTTGTTAGTTATCCAAAGTAGAGTGTGTCATAGAGGCCGGGCAGACATGTTTTGGTCATGTGACACCTAAAAGAGAGGAATGCAGAGCTCCTTTTCACTCCATTGTTGTCTCTCCTTGTCAACCTGCTCTGTGGCTATACGAGTAGAGCCCGAGCCATGAATGGCAACGTAACACACATGTCTTGCACAATAGACATCAGCTGACACGACAGATACCTAGTGTGACTCCAACAGACACTGTCACTTTCCCAGAGCAAAGCGTTCGTCGCGTGAAACGCAAACCGTTTCACTGCAAAAACAAAATCATAATAAATCAAGAGAAATCGTAACGACATTTCTTTTCGAGACAATGGACAGTGAACTCTGGAGGTCCTTGTGGGAAATGCCCTCACCACTCGAGTGTTCAGAGGGTCTCAGCGTTGACTTCCGCCAGCCAAGGTCAGCTAGGCTGTCTGCCCGAGACAGGCCTCTCTTTTAACCGGAGGTCAAGCGCCTGTCAGCCCGCAACAATAACAGCCCATGTTCTCCCACAATCCCCGGCTTGTTTGAGGCTCGGCTGCGATACGGCGAGCGAGGGGAGGGGGGTGGGGGGTGAGGCCCGGAGAGAGGAGAATTGAAACTCTATACCTCTTTTCTTTTTTTTTTTTTTCTTCTATCTCCCTCTCTTCATGCTCGCCTGCACTCTCCAGCCTCCCCATCCCACCCTTTCATCTCCCAACCAAGCCTCGTCAGCTGTCACAGTCAGGAGTCCGTCCGGTCCACCTGGGCACCCTCACCTCAGCTCCCCGCAGCGAGGCGAGCCTTCTGTCGAACCTTCGATCCACCACTGTGGTGTCTTCCCTTGTTATTTGTCTTTCTGGAGATGGGATGCATTGGACAGATTTGGTTAGCAGAGTTTTTTCTCTCCATTTGGTGTTATTTTTACCCTCCCTTTCTCTGGTCCATCTACCTTTACGTCTCGCTGCACTTTACATTGTCCAGCGTCCTCTGGATCAGAGTCATTTGGAGCATGCTGTACCTCCGCTCTCAAACCCCATTACGGGGCCTTTCATCTTCCCATCGCAAACCCCAGCCATGACTCCTCGAGCACCCGCTCTCTTTTCTGTATCTTCTGTGCCCCCTCTCCTATCTCTCTCTCTCTCTCTTTCTTCTATTTCTCTCTCTGGAGTTTGCAAAGAAAGGCTGTGCTAGATGCTACAACGGAGAAAATACGGGTGTGATTCCCTCTGCAATGCGCCACTCAGGGCTCTCTTTCTCTCTCTCTCTCTCGCTCTCTGACACATACCTTTTTACGACAAGAAAAATGTCCTCGCACCCAGTAACTACACTACTACTCGACATGCATTTCTTAAAACGTAGCACAGTATTGCCTGTTTACAATAATGCTCACGCTGGCAAACAAGCCGGCAGCATTTTTCGCAAATGTGTTTTATCTCAAGCCTTGCCTCGTTAAGCGTTTTGCTTTTAAACCTTCTACAGAGCCACCTATGTGTTTTTTGTGTGTGGAGTGTTAGTGTCTTGCACAGGCTGATGCCATCTCAGTTCATGGTGAGTCTCGTACACCCCACGTCAAGAGGGTTAATAAGGCTCCTCACATGAACATCCCCCCCAGGGGGCTGGCTGTCACTGGAGGAGAGAGCCAGGCTGTCCTGGGTTACTCTGGTACAGGGTATAGAGATACGGGAGGCATATTAACACGTTAAAACGGGATGCGTAGCAGTATGGCTGTACGTTCTAGGGGACATTCATAGATATATTCTGAGGTCACTGTCAATTCCAGGAGCAATTACCTCATGCTTTCTAAATCGTCTGCCGCTCTCCTTTGGCGGTGGGTAGAGGTTTGTCTTTTTTATATAAACAAGAAGAACCTTGGAGTCTTCTAGCCTTTGTGGATCAAACAACTCCACCCCTCGTCTTCCTCTTCATCTCTCCCGTCTCTCGCCTGCCTCCCGTCTTCCTGCCCTCCTGCTGAGCGGAGATACAGGCGAGAAAGACGTAGAGGGGGTCCTGGAACGCAAGACGGACCTGACGCGTTTACCTCCAGGGCGCCGCGCCAAAACGTCAAGGCCTCATCCATATGTATGGCGCCGTGTCAGCGTGTGTGTGTGTGTGTGGACGTAGAACGGCGCGGTGTTTTCTGCTACAGTGCTGTCGCAGGGCCTAGGATCAGCGTGCCATCAGCTCAGATGGCGGGCTGACTCTCAAGCGTTGACATTTAAGTCCATTTGTGGATCTAGACCAGGATTCTGTGGCCTAGTCTCAATGCTACTGCTGGATGTGATAGACAATCCAAATCATTCCCAATTGTAAATGGTTCAGTGTAAAGACAATTCAGTTGATGACATAGGCACCCTCGTTCACGCGAACACACACACTGGCTGTGACCGCTTGCATTTCTTTACCTCCTTATTTCTTATTAAGTCCACACAGCTTGGCCTTTGCACAAAAGAGGCATTTTCAACCAATTTAGTTTGCTCAAGGTGTGATGGAAAGACTGATTCCAGGGGAATGAAAGTGCACACCCACACGTGTTCACACATACCTACACAGCACACCCACACAATGATAAAGGTGCACGTGAAGTGTAGGCAGGAAGTTAAAACGGCATGTTGTCGCCTTGTTTTTTATCATTATAATAAATTACCTGGTACAGTGGCCACAATATGATTTCCCAGCCTTATACTGACCTAACTTGGCCAGAAGCGGATCGTGAAACGAGGAGTCCTGAAAAAAGAAAAACCAGGCATCACAAGTATCTGCTGCCCCCTAGTGGTGTACATCTGGAACAAGACATGGCATGAAGTAAAAGATGACAGCGACATACCGAACCACCATCGATCATTTAATCATGATATTGCCATACAAAACCTCTGTGCAAAAATCTCCAGACAAGTATAAAGATAAGGCCTCTCAGTTAATGGAATATGCATGAAACCCTTGTACTCAGTATCTAAATACACAGGTCATGGTGTCACAACATTCATTATGCAATAATTCAAGGTGAAAAGAGATAAAGTATACCATAGTACACCATACTCACCCCATACGATGTAATTTTCAAAGGTTATTTGAATTGTTATTTGAGCGTTAAAAATAAAAGAAATGGGCCTACAGAAGTCAATTAAAAACAGCAACAATAATATTTCGGCAGATACAAAATACCTAGTCCTAAGATTCACAGTCTTGAATACGAGTGGTTTTTAAATGGCTAAATGCACACAAAACATATATAAAAGGTCAAAGGATACCTGTATAAAACTCCAGATACCTAGGTAGGTAGGTAAACTACTGCAGGAAAAAAAGGTTCTTCACAAAAGCGTATGGCCAGGTTTAACCTATTGTTTCTTTTGCAAAACATTTGCCTTGACCACTATGACTCCTGGGATGTCAAAACGGCCATCTTCATTACATTTATACCCTGACAACAATGTTTTTTAATCAGGCAAAGCAAAAGCTAAATCAGACTACAGACCCAGAAAATGTACCATCATTTACGACGCAAACATATAGTTATGGTAATCAAAAATTGCTAGACGACGCTTTATAAGGGAGACTGGTTGCAATTATTTGCAGAGGCTACGTTGCTAAAATACTCTACTGATTGTCTGTGATCGAAGGAGGGAGTCCGTTTAGTAAATAGTTGCATAGCAACAAACACATCCCACTGGGTTGACCTCTACTGTCCCGAAGCTGCTTTTCTTTGAGGAAGCTCCTGATTTGTCCACACTACAATTAACTCCGCAAAAACCCTGTCATTCTTCCATAAATAGTCTGGGATGATCAGGACATGGTTGTAGCAGTAAGAATTAAAGAAAGTACATTTAATTCACCGATTTCTTCATTTTACACAGACCAAAAAAGTATACGCTGCATAGCAAACAAGCCTTCTACTACATAGTCGTTAAATATTACATCATGAAGATGACAGAAGATACAGAGTGTGGAAAATTCAATGTTTGGGAAACATAGGCACATCGAGCATAGGCACAATGGCGGTTCATGAAATTACTGCTCAAAATATTTTTTTACTTTGACATCAGCACAGTATAGCAACAAATTACTTCTGATCATTCAATATTACATTATCATAAGACCTACACCCACACTGACTGACCAACATGTTTGTGTCGGAGGGGGGGGGGGGAGTGGGGGCACCGGTATTTCGGAGTCATGCAGAGGATGTGAACGTGGTGGGACCGCATATGGTTGTGTAGGGGCCTCTGTCCCGCTTGGCTTTGAAGTCTGATCCCGCGTCCTAGGGCAGGGCCCCAGGCTCCTGGAGACGAGAGAGGGGCATGATGGGAAAGAGAGGCAGATGTGTTGACACAACCTCGGGCCGCTGGCCAAGCAGCATGGTGCCTCCGCTTGCGTGGCACCTCACGCAGAGCGCTGCATACCAAGGCTCCACTTCAACTTGCCTGGCTACAGCAAAACATCCAACAGGCGAATGGAGCCTAAGCCTCATTTTTGTTTGTGTTTTCCAAAGAAGTGCACATTACTGTATTTCCATGTCCAACGATAGGCTGGCACTGTGCATTACTAGAATTTAGTTTTATTTATTGAGCACCACAACTTCGTATTGCCATTCATGTTGAATGTAATGACATGACAATCTGTACATAAGTTACTGAACTTTGACTGGTTGGCCTGAACGTATAAAGCGGTCCAGGTCCTCTAGGCAGTTAGTGGAGATGTAGAATGATCATAGAGCGTTTCACTCTCCCTCCAAAGGTTCTTGATGAAAAAAAAAGAACGTTCCTTTAGAATATAAAATCTTTTGCGCAGGATTCACGTCTGTACAAAACAAAAATGGAGGGCTAAAATAAACAACAGGCAACAACGTTCAAACAAAAGGACGCTGCCGGGCCGCGTGGCCACACGCCCACCTACAGGTCGGCGGTGATGACCGAATCCCCGTAGTGAATCAGTCTGTTGGAGTCCACCAGCATGGCCGTGTGGGAGGGGTCCATCTGCATGGCCTTCTGGGACACGTGTCCGTACACCTGCATGGTGCCCCCGCCGGGCAGCGCGGAGATGGCCACGCAGTGGGACAGCAGCGGCGTGTTGGCGTCGTGGTTGGAGCCCGTGGAGGGCGCGCTGGTCACGTGGCCCGTGCTGGTGGAGCCGCTGGCCGAGGATGGCGAGCGGCTCTTGGGGGGCGGGAGGTGCTGCACCACCCGGGGCGGGGCTTGGGCCTGGAAGTGGGCGGCGGGGAAGGCGGCGTAGCCCTGCGGGATGGGGTAGCCGTTGACGGGGATGAAGCGCTGGTTCTGGGCCATTGGCGCTGCCATGGGCGTCCAGCCAGCCATGGGACCCATCTGGCCCGGCCCGGGCATGCCCTGGGCGGGGTAGAGGTAGCCGGCGGCCGTGGCGTACCGGGGGTTGCTGAGGTTGCTGACGGGGCTGGCGCTCAGCGAGGTGGTCTGGGTGGTGGCGTTGCCGCCGCCGCCGCCGCCTCCCCCGGACGGCGTGCTGGAGCTGGCGTGCGACGACACGCCCTCCCAGGCCCGCAGGCGCCCGTGGACGTCCTTGAAGCGGGGCCTCCGGGCGGGGCCCTCCTGCCAGCACTCGGTCATCAGGCCGTAGACGCGGGCGGGGCAGTCCTCGGGGCACGGCAGCAGCTGCCGCTTGCGGGCCATCTCCATCACCTCCTGGTTGCTGAAGCCGTAGTAGGGCTGCAGGCCGTAGCTGAAGATCTCCCAGAGCACCACGCCGAAGGCCCAGATGTCCGCGTCCGTGGTGAACTTGCCGTAGGCGATGGCCTCGGGCGGCATCCAGCGGATGGGCAGCGGCGGGGCCTTGGACTGCACGCGGTAGTAGTCCGACGTGTACAGGTCCCGCGACAGGCCCAGGTCGGAGATCTTCACGCGGAGCTGCTCGCCCACCAGGACATTGCGGGCCGCCAGGTCCTTGTGGACGTACAGGTGGGCCGCCAGGTACTCCATGCCGGCCGCCACCTGCACGGCCAGGTGGAGGAAGTCGCCGTGGTCCAGGCTGGACTTGACCGTGCCGTCCTCGTCGCTGGAGCAGCCCACGTCGGAGTGCGGCGAGCGCATGATGAGGAACTCGTGCAGGTCGCCCTGGGCCAGGAAGTCAAAGAGCATGCAGACGGGCTGCTCCTGGGTCACCACGCCCAGCAGGCTCACCACGTTGGGGTGGTGGAGCTCGGCCAGGCTGGCCGCCTCCTGCTGGAAGTCGCCCCACTGCTGGGCGCTGGAGAAGTCCTTCAGGGTCTTGATGGCCACCAGCTGGGCCTGCTCCATGCCCGGCAGGTAGAGGTGGCCCTTGTAGATCTTCCCAAAGTTACACTCGCCAAGCTCCTCCATAAAGCGGACGGCGGAGAGAGGCAGCTCTTTGGCTTTGCTCTGGAGAAGAAGAGGAGGATGGAGAGAGAGAGAGGAGGGATAGAGAGGTAGGAAGGGAGAAGAAAGTAACAGTTACAAGGAGGTAGAGATTAAACGTTTTGTTTTTCCCCTTAATTATGTTGATGTGGGAAAAATGTGGTATCAAAAGACGTCACAGCGTAATAACTGGCACACCTTCTATAAAGGCAAAGTGCCTAAGACAACATTAAGTGTTTCTGTGTGTGTACACAAGAGGGACATTTCGTGGAGAGTTCATAACTATCTATCACAATTACCCTCGATCCATTATCTCATCTCCTGGGCTCAGCTCTTAAATAAACCCCTCACACCCGCCATCGGAAAGTGCCTTAATGACAGCGGAGAAATCTGGCAGCCGGCTCCCAACAATTAACTCGTGCAATTATGGAAACGTGGCATCAGTGATCCAACACTAACAGAACCGGGTAAGTCTTTATGATACAGAGAGAGAGGACAGACAACCGGTATTAGCTCTGGCGCTGGGGACTGGTGGGAGATAAAAGGAGAAGAGCGGGGATGAGCGATTCCAGGAACTCCCGGACGAGTAATGAAATTCCTGACGGCGGCCTGAATACCAGGGCTGGACGGCGGGGGTGGGGGGGGGGGGGGGGGGGGGGGGCTAAGGTGATCTATGGCCTGTTTGGCAGAGGAAGTGGCTGTGGGGGTGGATGCCCGGGGGCTCCTTTGAACAGTGGAGGGACACATGTTCCTGCTTACGCTCCGCTCCCTCCAGGGCCCCCATCACAGCGGCTCATCCTCGACAGGGCCGGACGAGGCCCACTGCCGTGAACCCTGACCCCCGGGTGACGGCAGCAAGGCCTGTTGGGTAGCAGCAGAGGTGGTGTTTTGGGCCGTCTCTGCCACGCTGGAGGAGAGCGGCGGCTGGGGAGTGGAGGGTAAGAAGTGGTTTCTGGAGTATTAGTCTCTGTTGGAAATGAGCTGGAGTGGGTCCGACATCTTGAAGGAAACCAGAGAGATCACTGGTTCCCCAAATAACAGATTCATAAGAATGATGTCACTGTATCTGTGCTCCTAGATTCTGGAACAACTCAATCCCAATGCAGTGTCAAATACCAGTCCTCAGTCCACCTTCACATAGTCCCTATATGAACTTAGCTTGACTGACTGTATTAGTTAACATAGTCACACTGTTTAGATAACACACTACTCAAGGTGGGGAGAGATATATAGGAGTACAAATTCAGCATAAACTCTAATATGATTCATATTGGAATATATGAACTATGCTAGTAATGTAGTCTAAATATTTTCCTTTCCAAAAGAGAGGAAGAGAGACAGAGAGAAGGGAGCAGAGCTGCAGTGGAACATTCCTGAACGGACTCAGCTCCGATGATAGAGATCTGAAACTTTGGCATGAACGGGACACACACACACACACACACACACACACACTACACACTACACACACACAAACCGATAAGAACATACACACATTCCAATATGCACACACACAAACACACACACAGAGATCACGGAGCTTCCCAAGGCTCCTGCAGTGAATCTAAATGAGACCACTTCTGCTGTGTTTGTCTTTCAAGAGTCATAACAGCCTAGGAGAGAGAGGGAGTCAAAACACCAAGGGAGCCCTGGGTGTTTGAACTGGGCCGGGACGGAGCATGCTGAGACGGGAGGCCTGGAGGGAGGCTTGAATGAACTGTGGGCCTGCGTCTGGCTCTCCCCGCGCTGCTCTGTTGGGCTATGTGTAGGGGGGTTTATGTTATCTGTGCGCATAACACAACTCCATGTCTGTTTCTATCATACATGTGTGTGTACACCCAGTTATACATGTAAGAGGGTGTGCGTGCGTGTCTGTGTGTGAAACAGCATGCTAAGATCATTCCATTACAGTGACTGCTGTTGTGACGTCAGCGATGAATAGCAGGCAATAGTGATGGGGGAGTCAGTCAGTCAGTCAGTCAGTCAGTCAGTCAGTGATCTGGGATCTCGGAGCTAAGGTGCAGATTGTCTCCATATATGCTCTCTCCTCTGAAAGGATACGGACTGCTGAAGCCCAAAAAACACACACCCACAAACGCGGGATGAAAGGAATGGAGAGATTGACGGTCCAGCTTGATTACAGACATTTTAAGGGAACAGCGGGAGGCCGAATCAAACCGTAGTTTGAGAACAGTGGAGTTGACTTGCAGCTCGATATCGACGTTCACCATCCACGCTGTCCATCCGGACTGGCCCACGAGTAGGCAGACCCACACACCCACCTGGCCCCCTGTACGGATGCACAGACGGAAAGCCTAAAGCCCGGTACAGTGGGTGCCGACACGGAGCAGAGCTGGCTCGTAAAGCAGTCAGAGAGATGTATGAGTGTCAGGGCCTGTCCTCCTCTCGCCTCTCCACAGCACAGGCCAGTCTGACACCCCGTGGCTTTGTGAGTGCAGGTGTGAACGCAGCGTTATACACACTGGAGCCCTCTGTCCGCAACACAGCGCGCCGCCTTTTCAGGGCCCATCTGGGCTCAAGTCCTCGGGGAGCGAAGTGTGTGTGTGTGTGTGTGTGTGTGTGTGTCCCTGGAGCAACTTGCAAGAGCGTGTTTTGTGCATTTGTATGAGCAGAGTGTGTATCCTTGCACAGTGCTGCGTGTATAGAGTGGAGTGTGTGTCCATAAAGATGTGTGTGTGTGTGTGTGTGTGTGTGTGTGTGTTTATGTACTTCAGAGTTGAAGCGTGTGGTGACCCTGGCTACCTTGGGCTTGTACGCGGTGAGCATGGACATCTCCACGTTCTGGCCCCGGACGGGTTTGGGCTGGCGGGGGGCCGGGGGGCGAGCCGCCTTCTGGTTGTTCCGACACACGCAGATGAAGAAGAAGAGGAGGGCGATGGCCAGCGGGATGGCCACGCTGGGGACCAGGATGTAGAGGATCTCCATGTTGCCTCCGCCGCGCTTCTCCTTATGGTCTGGGAGGGTAAGCACAGGCCAACGCCACGGTACATGTTAGGGTCAGGTATCAAGCTAGGATAATGCATTATTATCGATTCATCAAAACGGTAAGGCGTAATACTGCGGATAATGGAGTGGCATTACTGCAATCAATAATGCATGGTACAAAAAAGTTGGTTTGCGAGTCCAGCTAGCAGCACGCAACAATCCTGCACAAATCTATCACTCTACCATAGAGTGACACTGCTCTTGTTTTAGCTTGAGCACAATAACACAACCCCACAGTGCTTTGTAAGTCCCCCAAACCCTCCGCTCCCTGCCTCACCGCAGACGGGGATCTCACAGAGCTCCATGCGCACGCCCTCGTCCAGCGTGAAGCACCAGGGCCCCTCGTGCTTGTTGCCCGGGTTGCGGCAGTAGGAGTGGCCCCCGTTGAGCTCGGCGTAGCGCAGCGCCAGGTAGCTGTGGCTGTGCGGGTACTGGGAGTTCCAGGGCTGGCACTGGCGGCCCGACCTCGTCTTGCTGACCGTGCCGCGGTAGTCCGAGCCGCTGCTGTTGAAACACTTGTGGTCTGGCGGAGGAGAGGAGAGGAGAGAAGAGGGACGGTCACAGCATCAGTCGTCAGAACTGTGAGGGCGTTACGAGAGGGGTGTGCATCGTGGTGAGGACAGACGGGCAACAGAAAACAGCGATGTTGTGAGGCAAAATACAATGCAAATATATATAGTGTTTGCAGTTTGGATGTTAAGTTATGACAGCTTAGTGCACCAACATAGTGCAGTCTATCCGTCAATCTACCCAATGTATCCTAATGTCTGGCCATGCATGTCGTCCCCATCGCTGGCGCTATGAATGGAAGGCCTACAGTATGTATCTGTCCGATCAGATCGGATCGAGGTGGGGAGCTACCCCGTGAAGCCGTCGCAGGCGTGTGAAGAGGGGGGGGGGGCCCTTACTCTTGTTGATGGGCTCGGCAATGGGGATGCCGATCCTCAGGCAGTTGGCCGCCTCGGGGCTGTCGTAGGCCGCCAGGTCCTCGCAGTTGGGCAGCTTGAGCCTCTTGAGGATGATGGGGTTGGAGCGGGCGATGATGTACTCCGTCTTGCACAGGTCGTTCTCCAGGATCTCACACTCGTCCCGGCACAGGTCGCGGGGCTTGTCGCTGCCCGAGCTGCGGTCGCACGACGGGAAGGCAAAGTGGCAGAGCGAGGGGATGGCGTACTGGGAGCAGCGGTCCGACAGGTGGTTGGACGTGCCGATCATGGTGAAGGCCGCTGGGGGAGGGGTGGAGAATAGAGTTAGGAATCAACGTCATGCACACCATGTCGACTGTTAGACAGAGGTTTCCCTTTGGATGTAGAAAGTCTTATATATATATCGATCTCCCATCTCTCTACTTATCACTATCTTAATGTTTTAAAGATTGAAGGTGGACAGCGCTGTTATCAACCAGAACGTCTGTCTTGGCATCGACGGGCTTTGTTCGTGTCCCTTCAGAAACAAAGGGGCCGTTGTTTCACAGCGGGGTGTAGTCCAGTCCACCGCGTGGCAGTAGACACTACAGAGGCTGCACGAGAGACTGTGGTTTTACAGGGAGCTTAAGGGCTACGTGTTCCCCACCATCTCTGGGCTGGAAAATCACCACCACAGACTACTACCCGCAGCCAAGTAGCTTCAGGGAAACATACAGATAGCTTAACTTTGGACCGTGAAAGAACGAGCGTTGACCAAAAAAAGCACATGTTGTCGGACTCAAACGCACACACATCTGGTGAGACCCATATGTGTACAATTTAAATAGACTAACACCCTGAACTCCCACTAACCCCCGACAAGATGTTCTCTCATCTTCCATTCAGACACTAATGACAAGTTGCAGACTAAACCCAGTGGAGACTTGTGCATCATGAAAACACACACGCGCACGGACGCGCGCACGCGCACATGCACGCGCGCACACGCACACACACACACACACACACACACACACACACACACACACACAGAGAGGAAGAGAACCACCAGAGCAGGGAACGAATAAACTTTGATTGAAGACGTCTGTTCGGACTAACATGAAACTTAGTTACAATGTTGGACTCTCACCCTTGGACATTGAATGTCAATTAATTGACTTACAATGGACCCACTATAGTGTATGAGTATACATACGCACACACCAGCACACAACATAAGGGAGCATACCTGTGATCTGGGTCTCGATCTCGCCCTGCGTCTGCAGAGAATCAACAAAGATGCTGCGGTTGCCTATGAAGCGGGCACAGGCAATGCCCCTGTAAGGCTGGCAGAACCCCTCCTCATCAAAGTCGTCCCTGGGCGAGAGAGATAGAGAGACACAAAAAAGAAAAAGAGAGGGAGGGGTATGAGGGCGGTATTGTAAGTAAACTGCTGAATTAGACTGCAATACCAACATACAACCACTAGAGGTCAGTCTGTATTACTCTATGGTCACATGCAGACAGAAAAACTGTATATCTAGAGATAGGCCAAAAGTACTCTGTCCAGACTGTCTTCTCCTATCTAAAACGTTCTTTTTTTTTCTGGCTCCTCCAGCTGAGGCAAACAGCAGCTTGTGGTTGGAGCACATTTAAACCTCGTAGTAGTTGATGGCTGGCCGTTTGACATACATTCGTCTTTATGGTAGGAGGATGTCATCGTGAGCTGTAATCTGAAACACATGAGGAGCGCCTATGCCCTGGAACACGCTTGTGTCTCTCCCTGCGTGTGTTGCGCATCATCTGTTTGCAAGTGTGTCAGTCGTGTGTGTTTTGTCAGTGTTGGCCTGTGTGTATGCCTGGAGACACGGATTGGAACCACAGGCGTGTTCTGGGTCACGATCCTGTTTTCTCTCCCCACGTCCACTAGCTCCTCCTCTGTGTCTCACCATGCACTTTGAATTGGGCCGTTTTCCCACTATGAGATCATAGCGCCCTGTGGCTGAGGCCGTGCCAGATTGGGACCTCCAGCACCAAGAGACACTGTCTGGGGGGGGGGGGGGGTCTAACATCACACAAACACACCCAATGTCACAACACACACACACACACACACACACCCTTATCGCCTCCTCATGCTCCGCTGCATGTATAACCGAACCACCTAAAATGGCGGAGATGGACAAATGTACTGTTGCTGTCGCCGACAGATTTAGCCTGAGTAAGACCAGGCCTGGCCCTACCCTCACAAACGCTCAGCACTTCAAATTACACACGGAGAAACACCCACTATCTTGGGACAGACACACACACACACACACACACACACACACACACACACACACACACACACACACACACACACACACACACACACACACACACACACACACACACACACACACACACACACACACACACACACACACACACACACACACACAGAGTCTCAGTAACCCTGCTCTCGGTAACCCTGTGGGTGTCTGGCGCAGGGACCCTCAGTGCATGGCAGGGTGTGAGTCAGGGGTCACAGGGGTCACCCTCAGAAGAGAGCGTTAAGTGCCTCACAGGCCAAGGTCAACCCCCACGTCCTCTTACACTCCCCCGGCCCAATGGTCTTACCAGACATGGACACACACACACACACACACACACACACACACACACACACACACACACACACACACGAGGTCTGCTTAGGGAGGACATTCCTTGTGTGAATTAATAACAACCTTGGAACAGTGTTTTGGGTCTAACGTGTAATTTCCTCCTAAAATATGGATATCAATAATACATCTGACATCGGGGAAGCCTTTGGAAGGAGAAAGGATCTCACCAATAGGACCAGTGGATGGACGGACTGACTGACTGACTGACTAACCCACGTCCATTCTTACCTACATTCCCTACCATACACACACACACACACACACACACACACGCGCACACACGTGCGCGCACGTTAAAGCCAGGTCGGTGGGGTGACTTGGAGCCTGGAGAGCGTCCATTCCTGGGCCATGTGTGCGTCATGTGGGGACGGCCCAAAGACGTTTAGCCCCACACACACAACATGGCTAAATGACTAGGAAGGGTCTGCACAAGGGCCTGACCCGCGGCCACAGACACCGAGCCACGGGGCAAATTACACACCCAAAGCAACCTAGCAACGGCCTCGTCCCGGATCCCCACGCTCCCCCGGGCGCTTCAAGGCCTTCAGGACGACTTCAAGCCCTCGTTTGACTGAAAAGACACGAGACAGAGCACCGCCTGTTACGCACAAAAGGTTCCCCTTCTGGAAACCCAGCATCGGCTATCCAGCGTCCACACAGCCCTCTCTCTCTCTCTCCCCGCCGCACTGTGGGCGGTGGGAGGCGGAGGAGCAGGCCGCCTCGGTGTGGCTGCTGTTTGGGTAAACAGGATGGATGTTCAGGGTCTCTCTGCCACACACACCAGTGCCACAGCCCCGTCTGTGTAGTGTTTTATAACGCGGCCTAATTACAGGAAAGGGCTTCTCTTGAAAGCGATGCTGTAGGGTGGAGAGAGCGCGCGCACGCGCATTCATACACGCACGCACGCACACACGCACACACGAACACACGAACACACACACACACACAGGGTTGGTCCCTGTCGCTGAGGTCATGGGCTGTGTGTGTGAGAGAGTTGGAGGCGGTAATCTTAGGGCTGGCGCCCTGTGGAGTGTTCCGCACGCAAGCACACAGCCCCACGCACGCACGCACGCACGCACACACGGAGAATAGGCCTAGCATGGCATTACGGGATCCCTCTCATTAGGAAAAGGAAACATTGGTCCACACACATCACATTCTTATTTTGTTGCCACACACTGGCAAACACACAGTCACTTGGGAGATAATAGAATGGTAGTTCTGGCTTGGTAACGCTCAAGAGGGCTAGGAGGAGGTTATTACAGTGTGTGTGTGTGTGTGTGTGTGTGTGTGTGTGTGTGTCTGTGTGTGTGTGTGTGTGGTCCCCTGGGCCAACAGGGAGAGAGACCGCGTGTCCAGTGAACCGTGGGACACAGACGACAGAGAACATTAAGAAGACGGATCTCCCCTCGGCCCAATGTGTTTTTACAATAGAGCTAACGCATGTCTCTCTCTCTCACACACACTCAGTAAATCCCCGACCACAGGGCCTGCTGGGGTCAAGGGCGACGGCTGGCCACTGTTGACAAACGCAAGGCAAACAACGTCTTCACGGGGAAAGGGAAAGTTGGTAAAGACGTGTGAACCGAGTGGGTTGGCTGTCCCATGCCGCAGGAACGGATGCTTCAGAGGTGAGCCACCGAACAGGCACTCGGCTAAGTCACGGCCTGTCTCCACATAAAATCAAGAAAACCTTTGAGCGACTGAACAGAAACGCTTCTTGTCTGTTACATCTGCCACTCCAAACTCAACTGGAAAGCGTTTTTTTCCCCCCCGGCCTCCTACGCCCCACGTCACACAGACTCGAGAACATGTCAATGTTGCACGCTCGCGCTGCAGCAAGGCAAAATGGATTGGGTTCTCCAAAGTCGGCGCCTCGCCCCGAGGGACCACTAAAGCAGCCGTGCTCTCCTGGACGAGGGAAAGTTTTCCCCGTCTGGCCCCCTCGGAGCGCTCATCCATCCGGCTGTTTCTTTAGAGCGTCTCCTCACAGCTCCTCCTTATCCGGGGCATTTGCTTAAAAGGCTGTCGATCACACCGTCTAACGTTAAGAGTGGAGGGTCAGAAATAAATATCGTAGACTCGCAGTGCATAAAAAAAGTTACATACCAAGTGTTGATTTACAATAATGCTGAGTCTGCTTACTCTGGCACCGTAGGCCTCTCTTGTTTGATGATGTAATAAAATGAAACAAGACCAAAAAAAAAAAAATCACAAACGTTCAGACGTTCCTGGCAGAGCCAAACAGCAAAAGTATGTTGTGAGTAAATTACAAACTTCCCACAAGCTTAACGTTTGCTCTGCTTAAAACAACAGCTCGAAATGCCTTTGTTAATTTATTCCGAGGGACTCTTTTGTGAGAGGATTCTCATAGGCTGTGATTGGCAGGTAAGGAGACAGGCGGATCCTGCCTGACGACGTGTAAATCCCAGGGCCAGATGTTAAAAGCGTCGGTCAGTGGTGATTGACAAGGATATAAGCTGTCAGGGCAGTGACGTGACAGGGTCTGGCTTCCTGTTCTCAAGCCATCTCTGTGCTGTTATTGGAGGACCTGTTGACTGTGGGCAGGACATCTTTCAACTGGTAGATTTTCTCTAGAGGCCAAATGAATCGTCTTAATTTAGAAGAAAAAAAACAGTTCACTATGTAAACATGGGATAATCTTAAATACTTTTAAGAAAATGACTCTCTTTTACAGAAAATAGCGGACAGGATTAGACAAAAAGTCTGTTTGTGATTACAGCCTATTGTGTTTGTGTACATTCTATCTACCTCCCACAATATAATGCCTATGCATGAACAATGCAAACATTCAAATCAAAAATTGTCTAGCATATTGATATGTGGTCACTTCAAATGCCTCTTTAACCCACATCTGAGCAGTTAATATGGTGCCTCCGGTAACGATACCTTGCTTGAATAGAAGCCAAAATGGCCGCCAGGGGCTGAGGTCGGCCTGGGTCTGAGGCTCCTAGTGGCCCGTGACCACGGCAGACTGGGAATGAAGTGCAGGACTACTCTGGGACTCCATAAGAACACAAAAGGAGAACAGGCGGGGCCCCTGTGCAGTCCTCATGTTTCTCTTGCCCAGGAACAATAGAGGCTTATGTCAAGAGTTAACCACACTCGAGGACGGAGAGGGAGACTCGCTCCCTGTTTCTCCTCAGAGGGAGGAAGGGAATGCAGCAAAGGCGATGAGGAGAGGAAAAATGTATCCGATGAGTAACAGAGATCAAGTAGCCGTAATACAAACTGGGCTAAACACAAGAAGCCATCTACTGTACACGTAGTGCACTCCGACCCGTGACCCTTGCCCTGATAACATGACATCCCTGGGGTACGCAGTGGCGAGGGTTCAGGACGGGGACTGGGGGCTCCTAACATGGACCCGGACTGTGTTCAGTGACGCACCGCTGAATGATTTAGAGAACTGCGGCGTTACACTGTTAGTGCGCCATTGGCTAACGTAAAGACAGCCGGGGAGCAAACAGACGGACAAGGAGAGAACGAGGGACCAGAAGGCAGCAGCAGACGGGGGGAAAAATACTAAAAAGAGAGAAGAGAGTTTAAAAAAAAAAGAAGAGAAAGAAGCTCCATCGAGTAGAGAGTTCATGAAAAGAATGTGCGGGTTTGTTTTAGTACCCACTGACCCGTGGTGTTTGCAGGTCCCTCCAAAACAAACAGCGCTGGCAGTGGGAGACGCAGAAGGTGGAAAGGGAGCGCGCAGAGAAAGGGAAGAAAACGAGTGAAAGGGAGAGGCGGAGGGGAGGGGCCGGGGAAGGTTTTTTTTCAAAGGCCAGCTCGGGGCGGTGTGTTCCAGCGCTCTGCAGCAAAACCCACGCAGGGTAATTCGGGCTCACGGCAGCGCCTGGCGTCGCCCGTGCCAAGCGCCGCGGCTGGGTTTGATTTTCTCGCTCTCCCTGGCCTTCAGCTAGGAACCAAGGCATCGCACCACTCCCACTCCCAGATCCTGTCGGGTCGTAATAACAGGAAAAGTGAAGGGGGAAGCGATCAGATCGCCGAGAGCAACCGACAAGACAGACTGGGAAGGCTGACATTACACGGCGTGATTTAGGGCCTTGGTCACAGAACACAATCAGAACACGCGTACACGCCTAGTGGGAGAAGAGGAGCACACCTGTTTTGGCAGGCGGGCACCGCCACCAAGAAAACAAGAACGTGCATGTTGGAACAGAAACACGGCTTCCTGAGCAAAGTGAGGCCATCACTGATGACTGATGAGAGCAATCGAGACGTCACTCACGGCATGCATGCAAAATGAACCACTAACGTCAACACTACACATGAAGTGTTGCAGTGTCACATGGTCAAACACCCCCATGGTAAAGAGGAAGCAACAGCAACCCTAACGACAAGTAACACACATTAACACAACAACGTCAGTGCATAGTTTACACAAAGATAGGCAAACTGAGCAATCACAGACTAATCATCGGGACCCAGAACAATGCAACTGTACACGTACACGTACACACACACACACACACACACACACACACACACACACACACACACACACACACACACACACACACACACACACACACACACACACACACACACACACGGGGCTGCAGGCACAGGGCCTGCAGTCTCGAAACAACTTGGAGGAAACGCTCTCTCATCTCCCAGAGAAGTGAATTTACGAGCCCCGGGTTCCTCTGGGATTGAGACATCATTCAGCCTGCCAGCAGAAAGGGTCAGAGAAACGCTCTCTTAGAGCTTCCCTTCATATTTACAGTGTGGTCCTCTTTCCAAGCTGCTCAAGAGGAAAACAGTTTGAACCCTTGACGTAGGGGACTGGCCTGTGAGGGGCGGGCGGGGGGATCCAGCAGGTTAGAAAATTGGGCTTAAAATTTCTCAGATCCACCTTGAACGGAACGGAAGGGTGCGCGCTGGATCAAGTACTGTGTGTTAAGGGACATTAGTCCATTTTAAATCAAACAAAACAGCAAATTAGTCAATGTTATCGATTCGTCCTTGAGGAGTTTTTGAGTAGTTGGCCGCAGCGCCTCGCGGTGAAGTCCTCCGTGGAACGGACAGCTTATGGCAGCGAGTATATCCTCTCCCCCAGTCAGGATGTGAAGACGACATCTGATCCCGGCCCACCAGGGCCCACAGGGTCCTCGGGTAGCCGAGCCGGGGCTTTGTGGTCTAATAGACTTAGCCCCCCCCCCTCCGGGAGGGAGCCCACCCACGGATAAGCCCTCATACCTGGGTCGCTGCACTACACGCTCTCCTCCTGTGGGCTCGCTACATTCCACCCTTTCATTGGCTGTAGACACACAGAAATATGGAACATTCTCGTGTCCTCAAATTGGATCAATTCAGGGAAGTTCAATCTGTGTAAATGGTGTTTACGTGTCAGAGCCAGCATGGAAGAATGAAGACATTCTGGAGAAGTCTTAGTTTGACGACCTCTGGAATGGAAGGTGACAAGTCTGCCTGGCGTCAGGGCTTCAATTAGAAAGCTGCAGAAACGCCCATATTGGGAGAGAGTCCGGTTACTCTCCATACAATGTTTTGTAGGGCTAGCGTTTTACAAGAACCAGCAGGGCTATTTGATGCAATAGCATCTGCCTCATTCAAAGGAGAATATGGACGTATGGTGACCTATAATGCAGCTGAAGAATATCAAATGTATGGGACAAAAGCAGACGGCCCCTTAGCGAGTAGCTGGCGGAGCAGAGGACTGGTGTCAGAGCCAATACCAAGCAGTTATATGAAGCCCAGTCCCCAACAAGCAACACTCAGGTTTATGACCTCCCTACACACACACACACAGACACACGAGATTTGTGAAAACTACTCTTCACTGTGTGTCTACAAGTGTGTGTGTGTGTGTGTGTGTGTGTGTGCGCCCTCCCTTAGCCCCTGCCATGAGGGAGAACCTGTGACTTACACGAACCCCAGACTTTTATCAGCCTGACCCCAGCCAGACCTTCCAGAGGGGAACTCCAACCAAGACAGAGCGACCCCGCTAAGCCTGCTGGCAAACAGGACTCAGGAAGTGTCCCTGGCCCAGGCCACAACCCCTCCCCCCCCACCTTACCCCCACCACCCCCACCACCACCACCACCACCACCACCAACCCCCCCCCCCCCCCCCCCCCCCCGCGGGGCTCTGTCTGCGGCTGGAGGTCCCTCTGGTGCTGACCGGGCTGCCCTGGACCACTAGCTCAACAATCTGAGCCTGTCTGCTGGCGAGGAGCGGAGGAAGGGACGGAGAATGTTAACAGGGAGAAAGTGAGGGGGGGGGGGGGGGGTCAGGGAGGCGGTATGAAATGATCGTCGGTCTATATTGACGTGAGAAGATAAGAAAAGGGGCGAGGTAGAAAAAAAAAAAAGGAATGAATGAGTAGGACGACTGCTTGGCTACATGCTATGGAGCTGCTGAGCTCAGGGGTTTGTCTGCCCACTTGGTGTCCCTCTGACTGGGGGAGTGTTTAGGTAGAAGTGGTGCTGGATGCCCATGGGTCTCTGGTTACCTCCGCTGGTGCTGGGGCTCAGGGAACGGCTCCGTGTCAAAGGGCCTCCCCCCAGTGAGCCATATTAAGGCCCTGATCCCCAATCAATCAACACTTAGTTAAAAAGAATCCACAACAAGGCAGCTATTGAGCTCCGCAGATGGCTTAACTGAACATGTGTGTATGAGTGTGTGAGAGAGGAGAGTGTGTGTGTTTAGTGTGCATGTTTGTGTGAGTAGCACCGGAGAAAAACTAGGTATAAAACTCGCTCAGTCTGCTCCGGACCTAAAAAGTAGACTAGTGGATAAAGAAACAGGCTACTCACTCTACCCTAAAGTATCCATTTGTATTGAAAATACTCTCATGGTTTTAATACATACATTAACCAGAACTGGATCAAGCAGGGTCAGCCTTTTTCAGAATGAGTGTAATTAATAGAGCTGGTGCAGAAGAACATAATATACAATTAAATAAATTAGAGGGATAATTTACCTTCTTCTATGCAGTAAATTTGTCAGTTTGATGACAAAAAGGCAACAAGCTTCAGTAATGTGTGTGTAATTCGTTTTGCACAAACATGGTTGGAACTTAGCGTAACTGCACTTTACACGACAGCGAATCCGCAGCACACGCTACGCTACCTCTCCCACCTCCGCTTGCTTTGTCGACGATCTAGAAGAGGAAAAAGGTGGGATGAGGGAAAGATGGAGGGAGACAGGAGGGGAACGGACAGACACCCACAAGGCCGCTGGGATGGAAGAGAAAGAGAAAAAAAAAAGAAAGGGAGGGAATCTGGTCTTCGTTTAACCCGCCCTTTTCTTATCCTTCACGAGTAGAAGAGCGGGAGCGGAGGTTGGGTTTGAAAAAAAAGCAGAAAAAAAGCTGAGATATTTCTGTAATTTCTTCTTTTTTTTTTGGGAGCAAAAGGTCCTGCGCTGGAGAAAGCTTTGGGAAAGTTAAACAGCCCTGACAGGCTGAGTGTAGAGGTATTAATCTTTTCAAACTGGGGAAAAGGCTCCATCATAAACACAGTGTGAGACCCGGGGTCCAGAGGCCTGTGGGGTGGACATACAGAGCCAGGCTGCCCGCCACGTCACACCCTCGCCAGGCGGCCTGGCCCCGGCTACACACGGCACTTTGTCTGCTGGAGGAGGAAATCTCAGGACACAAATCCGCTCTGTTTACGCCCCGCGGATACTATTTTGACATCTCCAAAAGAATGGCTGGTGCTTTGCACCGCTATTAATCTCCCGTAATTTCCCTTGAATGGGGCTGTGTGTCTCCAAAAGCCCTTGTAGTCGGACCGCTTGTTTGGCAACATCTGTTCCAGGGAGACGAGAGATGGAACATACCAGCTCTTCGGCGTGTCTATTTTTCTATGTCGGCGCGACGTCGTCTGAGGGGTCTAATTCAAGGTCCCTCGCTGCCCTCTGCTCGGAGCCAGGCGTCTGTGATCTCCGCTTAGGGCTGAGCCTGACGTCTAATCGAAGGGGAACACGGCCAGCCCCCCTAAACCAAGGGATCAGAGCGCCACACACAACCCCAGTGTTAATGGCACCATCCTCCGTCTGTAGCCCTGTTTTCATACCCCCTGCCCCGTCTCACTCTCTCCTTTCCTGTAGGAGGAGGGGTGGTGTGCGTGTGTATGTGTGTGTGTATGTGTGTGTGTGTGTGTGTGTGGGGTGGGGTGGTTCTGCAGCCACAGAGAGATGGGGCTAATTTTGGCTGCCCCGTCATTTTTCCCCCTCGGGTGTTTGTTCTGGCCAGTGAAAACATCTCGGAGCAGGAGGGCGGGGGGGGGGGGGTTGTTGGGAGGGAGAGAGGGAGGGTGGGGGGGGCGGGGGATGGGGAGGGGGGCGTGAGGAGGGATGTAGGGAAGTTGGGTGGGACAGAGGGGGGTTAGGAGGGGTGTGAGGAGGGATGGGAAGTGTTGGTAGGCAATTGAAGGGGTGAGAAGGGGCTTTAGCACAGCAGAGAGAGGTGTGAGGGGCTCAGCGTCGGCGTACCTCGCCAAACGTGACAGGTTCGACGCCATAACAACGAGCACCACTGTTCACTCCCCAAACTCCTCCCACACCCTGACGAGACCGGCCAAACCTCACCTCTTACACCCCCCACACACACTCCTCCCACCCCTGGTTCCAGGTGGTCGTCGTAAAGCAAGGCACATAAAGAGAACGCAGACGAGAAAACACTCGTCGCTTATCAAGAGCTGCCAGTGAACAGATTTAACGCGTGTACAAAGCTGACGCCACGCTGAGAGAGGGCAACACACAGAGAGAGGTTTGTTTTTAAAGCACTACGACTTTTACTGTCCTCCCGCTACGTCAGCCTGTGAATGGCGTGGGCGATCTGTTCATCACTGCTTCACTCAGACACACACCGTTCACATGCTGTACGTCTTAAAACTCACTGAAGAGCCGTTTCCTCTGCTAATCTACAGAACACCGCCGGCACGCAGGACGCCGCGGAGGGCAAACTAAGTGGCCACAGGTGCCGGATTCCACCGCTAAATGGAATTCAGTTAAACGTCTTTCGGAACGTCTCAAACGCGAGGGAGCACCATAACTCCTCTCCATCCCACGCTATCTCTCTCTTTCCCGTCATCCTCTCTTTCCCCCCTCAGGCCGTGTACCGGCGGTGCTGGAGCCGGGCTAACAGGGGCCCTCTGGTCAGGGCCGGCCACAGAGTCAACAGAGGGAGTGGGCTGCAGAGCACCAGGGCTGTGGGTCTCCTCCGTGTGGCTGGCCTCTCAGACGGCCCTGACCGGCGTCAAACACCACAAAGTCAAACACACGCTTACCCGCCCACCCGCCCACCCACCCACCCGCCCACCCACCCACCCAGCCAGCCAGCCCTCCGACAGTGAGCACAGCCAGCCTAAACAAGGGACACGGTGATGATCCAAAACCCAAATCTGTATTGACCACAAAAAACCTCCTTTCCCCCCAGGGTGTGTGGGCGCGACGTGCGTTGGTCTCGACACATCAAAGGGCGGAGGTGAGGCCGTCACGAGCCCCCCTCAGCTGAACCCGTCTCGCTGACATCTTTCCTTACCCCCTGACAAGCCGTCAGGTGACTGGGACGCTAATGATAAGCGACCGCTGCCGTCAAAGGAGGCCCTGTCCCCCCTAATGAAAGCTCCTAATGGCCGTGTTCAGGCCAAAACATGCCTGGGCTAGGACTGTGTGTGTGTGTGTGTGTGTGTGTGTGTGTGTGTGTGTGTGTGTGTGTGTGTGCATAGGAGCTTGTGTTGCTGGCCCCTGATGGCTGACTAAGGGCCCCTGGGGGGGGGGCTCTGCGGACTTTAATGAGGAGAAACATGCTGGCTTGCCGTCCAGGTCCCTGACACATGACATGAGTGGGAACAGGGGCCGGAGACAGAGAAGTGTCTGCCTGGTGACAGAGCATCCACTACAGGAAGACATGCGGAGAACTACTGTGAAGGCGTGTGTGTCCTATGGTAGGGTGAGGGACCAGGCTAAGGGTCAGACAAGGTAATCGCGGGTCGGAGGATCTCCTTTAAAGCCATTTCTCTTGGATATAGCTTTCAAACCGGGCACGGCAGCAATCTCATGGAAATACCTTTTTTTTTCTTCCTTCGGTCAGCTCTCGGTCAGTTTTCCAAGCCTTTATTAAATCCCTATTTTATTCTTCTAGTCACGGTCTTGACTTGTGTATTTCTGTTGTGTTGGTATTAGGTATCAGAAAAACCTTGGCCAGACACCATGGAAACAAAATAGTTACAAACTGTTGAATTTAATGCTTTCACTGCATGACTTTCTTTCCAACGGTTGCCTCTTTTCAGTCTATTTGTAGAATCATATTTTTATGCATTCATAACAATATTTGTCTTTCTCTTTTTAAAGGAAATATGAACCAAAGATTTGGTCCAATATACTTTAGTGCAGGGAGGAAAATGGACTTACGGAGAGGGCCTTCCTTGGAGTGGAGTGGGCAGTGGATCTGCAATAGAAAGAGCACATTTTACAGCAGGAAGAACATAATCGCCCACAGGCCATTTTCTAATGCTGGCTGCCAGGTCTCAGACCTATCCAGAATGGCTGTAATCGCGACCATCAAAATCCCACGGTGAACTCTAACCCCCTCTCAGCCCCCACAGTGAACCCCTTCCCGTCCCCCATCCCCGTCTTACCGAACTTAACAAACAGCACGCCGGTGGTGGACACGGTGCCGTAGCTGTTGGTGGCCACGCACTGGAAGTAGCCCGTGTCGGTGGTGTCCAGGTTGCGGATGCGGAGGCGCGAGCCGTAGGGCGTGGGCCGGTAGGACACCCGGCGGGGCTCCTGGACCACGGGGGCGTCGTTCTTCAGCCAGCGCACCGTGGGGGCGGGGCTCCCGGACACCCGGCACAGCAGCTCCGCCGTCTGGCCCAGGGACGTGGTGATGTTGTTCATGGGCGTCTCCAGGCGCAGGAAGTGGTCTGGGAAGGAGAGAGAGAGAGAGAGAGAGAGAGAGAGAGAGAGAGAGAGAGAGAGAGAGAGAGAGAGAGAGAGAGAGAGAGAGAGAGAGAGACAGACAGACAGAACAGATAGATAGAGAGAGAGAGAGAGAGACAGACAGAGAAAGAGACAGACAGACAATGAGAGATAGAGAGCGTGAGAGAGAGAGACAGAGAGAGAGAGAGAGAGAGAGAGAGAGACAGAGAAAAAGAGAGAGAGAGAGAAAAAGAGAGAGACAGCGAGAGAGAGAAAAAAGAGAGGGAGAGAGAGAGAGACAAAGAGAGAGAGACAGAGAAAAGAGAGAGAGAGACAAAGGGAGAGACAAAGAGAGAGAGAGGCTTAGCATTACATTATGGTCTACTTTGGATGTAAGTGCACTTACTCTAAAATGAGCAAAAAACATGGTCTTGACCGAAACAATTCTATAAAACCGTCTTGTTAACGGCTAATGTCCACGTAGGAACAGGATAGTCTATCATATTAATACCTAGCATAAACATAATATGATGACAAGTTCTCTCCCCCCTAACCTTAAATGAGTCCACCACTGTGCCAGATCAGTCATGTGAGAACTCCCCCGGTGTTCCAAATTATAATTTATCAAGGGAAGGAAGCCATATCCATAATCCTATAATAAAAGACCAGATATGGGCTGGAAAAGATGACTAAGTGTTTCTGGGGGTCTCCGGGGTTGGTGCGACCCTTCCCGGCAGACGTCCGACGTTTTAGCGTGACCTCGAGTTCACACTGCTGGTCCCTCCTCAGCGCTCCCACAACTCTGCTCTGGAGAACACCACTAATACGCTCTCCCATTTGTGGGAGTAACGTGTGTGTGTGTGTGTGTGTGCGCTTTGTGTGTGTTTGCGTGAGTTTAATAGCACTGGAATGAACGTGTTTGCTTACACTCACTCTCTCTTTCTCTCACTCACCCACCCACCCACACACACACACACACACACACACACACACAAACACTCGGACACGCGAGCACACACGCCTTGCTTTGACTGTTAGCTAGGAATCCTTTACAAGATAGTTTGTGGTTGCCGCTGTGGTAACAAATTATTTTGCCTTTTCACCAGGGCTGCGGGCTGCCAAAGGCTACGTTCAGAACCCTAACGTCAAATAAAACCCTGGAAACTTCCCTGCTAAGCCAACGTAAATAGGACTACTTCACATACTGGGGGTGTCTGCACTACATGAGACTGTGAGCACGTGTGTGACCGTGAGTGTGAGTGAGAGAAAGCATGGTGTTTTTAAGTCTGCTAGTGAGACGACATTAAGAAGGACTACAGTGTATAAAGAAATACAGTGGGATATACAACACACACGCACACGCACACGCACCAGCACACGCGCACGCGCACGCGCACGCACGCACACAGGGCTTGTGTTGGCTCCAGTGGAGCCGGCCCACACAGGCTCAGAGAGGCCCTTCAGTCTATGGGAAGTAAACCAGAGGCTGCCAGGGGCTCTCCGTGATGGAACACATTCCTCTGGACCTGCAGCACGCAGGACTCTTTGCACGGCAGCGACCGAAGCCCGCGTCCAAACGAGAGCTCCCTTCTGCGTCCGTGCGCTCATTTTCATGTAAAGACGTGGTGTACCTGTCTTACGTGTACGTTTTAGGTTCGGAGCAGGCCGGGGTCGTGTTGTGGATGAAGGTGGGAGCTGAAGTGGCCCTCCCCTACAGACAGCCTTCCCAGAGTTCTGTGTAAGGTTAGCAGAGAGGTCCACCTTGACGGACGGATGCCAAAACACCAGACGCTGCCCTTCACAACCTCCTCTTATTTATCAGCTCATACACGTCCTTCTGTATATTTCGTTTATTGTCTGTCAATGGTACGATAATTCAAAAGCTGTTTTGATTATCGTTTCGGTATTCTGTCTCGTCTCTCGCTCGTCTAATGTTCCCTTCCTGATACTGTAGTTATGCGCAGCAACAGGTTTGTGTGTGTGTGTGTGTGTGTGTGTGTGTGTGTGTGTGTGTGTGTGTGTGTGTGTGTGTGGTGTGTGTGTGTGTGTGGTGTGTGTGTGTGTGTGTGTGTGTGTGTGGGAGAGAGAGGCCACACACAGGAATTAATAATAAATATATACAAGCAATGCATGGAATGTGACTTGGAGGGCCAACGTAATGAAGGTTCATTGTGTGGCGTTCTGAGTGTGCCCCCCCCAGAGCAGCAAGAGGGGCCCGGGCCCTAGACACCCAGTCTCTCTCAAACACATATCACCACATTCCCTGCCTAAGAGGGTGTATGCATATGTGTGTGTGTGTGTGTGTGTTTGTGTTCGTTCACCTACATGTACACAGTCTAATTTACGAGGAGTGTGCTACGGTCAGGCTGGTCGGTGGTTCTGGATGAACCTGAGGTCGGCCCTGTGACGGGAGGGTCCCCTGGTACTCGTTGCTCCCGTGGCGTTCCGGACTACGTTGGCGTTGTCGTATTTAGTGCCCGTCTTAGTCACCCACCTAACACGCTGTCACAGGGTATGGGGGAGATGTGTGCGGCCGTTTGTCTTGGCATGCACCCTCCACATCTCACACACACACACACAGTCCCACCTCCTCACACCCCTTGACTCAACGCGACCATGTGGTGGTGAGGTGAGGGTGACAGCTTGACGTGGCTCCTGCTTACCACCCCTCTCCCTCTCACTCTACTCTCTACCGACCCATGTCACTCTTTCCAGCCTCTTTCCGTGCCCCACCGTCTTTCCCTCCTTCTCTCTTCCTCCGTCGTCCCTCCATCCCCAGGCTGAATTCCCAGACATATGTGAGCTGGGGCTGGGTGAAAGGAAGAGGGGGTGGGGGTGCTAGGCTTCTCTCTGCCCCAGTTTCAGCCTCCTCTACACAAACACTGACCCTCCTACAACAATATACAGACCTGCTCAGTCAGAAAGAACGAGAGAGCGAGGGAGAAAACGAGAGAGAGAACCGGATATTATTGAATTAGCCTGTTATTGGCCAGACCCCTACAGCCATTTTGACACCGGCCTCCATCTCCCAAGAATCAGAGAATAGTAACCGCCAAGCAGTTCCCATGCTTACACAGTCAACAGGAAACACACACACACACACACACACACACACACACACACACACACACACACACACACACACTTGTGCCATCTAGTTAAAGCCCCTAAAGTGGATTAACCAAGCAAATTTGATAACCAAACGTAATAACATGCGCAATGAATTTGATCTTCTCGTGTAAGGTCGAGTACACGAATAAAAGGTTCTTTGTTCAACGGCCGGGGTACTTACGAGTGTAAAAGTGTGGGGGGGTGTGTGTGTGTGTGTGTGTGTGGGTGTACAGTACGAGTGCCCCCCCTCACTCCACAGAGACACAGAGTAAACCAGTGAGGGTGTTTACGACCAGCTCTGCCTCCCTGACGCTGACGGGATGGCAGGGGGAAATAAAAATGTCCGACGACTCTGTCCAACGCGTTCCATCTAAGGAGCCTCGCCGTGGAAACACGAATCCCTCTCCACGGGACCGGCTGGAGCCGGGATGCTGATTGAAAATATACAGTACGCCTAACGTCTGGCTTTGTTGAACGTCTTACCAAGGCTAGTGTGGCTTAGCATGCCCAGATCTGTGTCATGCAGAGACATATTTCATTTCCAGTGAATACGTTTTTTTTCTGAAAACAGTGTTGTGAGGTTAGTCTCACACACGACAAACACATGGAGGGTATGCCTGAGCACTATCGTTAGAGCAGGGATAAGCATAGTGCTCCAGCACTCCAAGTCTCATCTACTCAGTGATGGTGACCCTTCAGACTACAGGTATGTCAATGGAAACACACACACACACACACACACACACACACACTAGATAACTCATCGTGTGTGTGTGCCTCCGAGGGATGCTAGTTTCAAAGGTATGCTTGCGGTTGAGTGTGCCAAAGGGAGTGTGAACGTGTGTGTCTATGTGCATCCCCTATGACACATACGGCTTTGGTAAAAAGTGAGAGTGGCTCAATGTTAGCCGACGCTTGTGTCTGTGTCACGCTGTCGGAGGTCAAAAGGTCAAACACGTACTTCACTAAGACGGCCCTACCGCAGGCTGATTGGGTCGAGTTGATGGAAAGAAAATGGGTTCTGGGAAGCAGCACGGCTGCACACTCCATTGACTGCCCAAATGACACTTAATAGAACAGAAGGGGGGGGGGGGAGTGGAGAGTGGCAGGGGCAGGCCAGAGGGATGGACTGCCAATGTTTGTACAAGCAAGGCATTCTTCCCCTGATTGTCATGTGTGGAGAGTCGCGGTGATCGCTCAGTAACTCAAGTCCTCCTCACACAAAGCCCCCAAAACGTCTTTATTACATTGGCAGAGGAAGAGCCCGTCACCTGTCGTCACTCCTCTCTTTATTTCTGTGGCTCACACAACAACACACACACACACAAAGTCACACACACACACACACACACACACACACAAAAACTCATGCCCATGTGTGTAAACGCACAGGCAAACACACAGACACAAGTACGAAGTATGTTGCGATGCACTGCCCGTAATTACAAATCACTCGGCCCTGTAGGCGGGTACACTGTACTGTAGATGAAGTGTTGGATGTTTTATCATTTCTTTAGTGAAGTAGAGGCTGGCTGGCTCAAGCAGCAGACAGACAGACAGTCAGGAGACACCTTATCTGGAGCCCGCTAAGCTAAACCTATTCCCTGCTGCCCTCCTCCATCTTCCCCTGAGAGTTCTCCTGCCAACTCCCTCCTAGGTGTGGAGAACCGCTGACTGTGTGGAGGGGGGAAGAGGCTGGGCTTTACGAGGCAGTAAAGCATTATCATGGCTGCCGTCTCGCGCAAGCAGTGGGGGATACTCCCCGCCACGACTCTCTGCTAGCGGAGTGGAGACCGGGAGAGACCTCTCGCTCGAAGTCGTCCGCTCGACCAATCAGAAGCCGAGCTCGCCTCCGGACATAAAAAAAAAGCAGGCAAATCGTATTGAGCCATCAGATAGGAGACAGATGTTTGCAGTATACAAAAGAGACGGGATACTCAGCCGGGAACAGAGCCTTTTTCCTACGTGGACTTAGGCTGAGGATTACATAAGGCTACGGTGCAATATCCCTTTGCTTGTTTTGCTCTGAGTCAACCGTGTTCGGCTGCAGTCCTTTTGTTGTTCGTAAAGGGATCTGCCGTATCGCTCCAGCAGAATTGTTCATCAACGTTTGTTTTTCTACTTTGCTATTTGGGGTGTGACAGAGACTCTCTCCAGTGAAAATAATCAGGGTATATTTGTCTGTGTGTGTGTGTGTGTGTGTGAGAGAGTGAGTGAGAGAGTGAGAGAGTGAGTGAGAGAGAGAGAGAGAGTGTGTTTGCGTGTGTGTGAGCGAGAGAGAGGTTGTGAGTTTGTGAAGCCTGCCGGTCATGAGTGCTGTTGTACGCTCTCTCGCTCACCTTCACTGGAGCTGTTCCAGGAGGAGGCGGCCACCACTCTGGGGTCCTGGTGGAACTCAGAGCCTGCAGGGGGAACACAGAGGGCACACGGTCAGTGGGGGGCGGGGCACGCTGTCCGTACGGCTAGCAGCACCGGCTAACAACAACAGAAGGCGGACACAGCGATATGCAGGACCTCCGCCTCTTTGGAAGACGCTTTCCTTTTAGAAAGTCGAAAACGGCATCGACGGCAGGAGTACTGCAGCGGAGATCAAAAGCTAAAATGTCTTACAGAGAAGGCACGGCGGAGGCAACGACAGGCCTAACGCAGCGGAATGAGAAGCCGACGACAGATCTCTACCTTTCATTACCGGCAGAGAGAGAGAGAGAGAGAGAGGAGCAGAATGAGCTATTCACCTCCGCCAGCCATGCACAGGGTGACGTTTGTCAGGGAAACAGCAGAGCAGGATACTGACTTCCAGTGTGACTTACAAGGGGCAGGCCAATCGCTGCCTCGGAATATAGTGGGACTGGGACCTGACCAACACACACACACACACACACACACACACACACACACACACACACACACACACACACACACACACACACACACACACACACACACACACACACACACACACACACACACACACACACACACACGTGGAGCGTACACGGCGCTCACCACCCCAATGTGAAAAGTAAGTGTGTTTTAATGGGGCGGCTGGTGCTCCCTGCAGGCGGTGCTTGTTTAAGATGATGAATGGTCGGGGCGCTGACAGGCCCTGGGCCTCCTCCGGAGCACACAGACTCTCTAAGTCTACCGGAGGAGAGCGGGAGGAGAGGAGTAGCAGCCCCGCCTCGGACCCACGCCGCTGCCGATGGACGGAGCCCTCCGGAAAACACTCTCAAACATACAAACACGAGAAGAACCCTCACCTATAAGTGTATGTGGAAATTATTATATATTTTTTTTACAAATATTCTATAAGTACCTATTCTCGACGAACGCGATCAGTCGCTATCGCTAACCAAACGTGCCCCAGTGTGTTCCCCATCCCAAGGGGGTTTCTCCCAGGCCCTCTACTACCGGGAGCGTCCTCTGTGAAGAGGCAGAATGGAGCCTGCCACCGCCGGCGTGTTAATTGGGTGCTAATCTGCGGCTGAGTGTTGCCGCGGCGTCTGGAGAGTAACGAGCGTGGTGTCGGGTTAATGAGCAGCGCTAACGAGGGCCTGTGAGCCCCCCAGCACCTGTTACCGTGCGCCAGGCGGGGTCGGGTGGGGAGCCACGCTGACAACACCGGGTCGGCTGCTTAATGAGGTCTGCTCAGGAACGTGGCACAGAGAGTTGCGACTTGCTCTAAGTGATGTCGTGTATTCGTCGTGTAGTGTTAACATTCCTGCGCTGTTTTTCACACTGCCGTAGAAACACGTTTGGCAGTATGTCCGCCATTGGACGCGACCACCACCAAAGGGGTTTCTCACTGCTGGAAGACTGATACATTCAAAATGAGGTTTGCATAACGACTCGTGCAGGTCCTCTCCGCAAAACCCCGTGACACGGCTGCGTGCCCCTCCCTCTTCGCTTCCCACGGTGCCCTCACTACTTCCTCGGCCTTCTGGGAGTGCAAGTTCCACGGGCCATAGAGAAGAGTGGGACTTCACGGCTGGCTGGCTCTGCTGACACACACGGCCGGCCAAGCGGAGCCAGGTGAGGGCCCCGGGGAGGAGGGGGGAGAGCGGACGTGGTAAAGGGGGAGGAGGAAGGAGGAGGAGGGGGTGAGGGGCTGCTGCACCGCCGAGCGCCTGTTAAAAAGGGAGCCTGTGTCGGTCTGGACGGGCGGACATCAAACCAGGTGACGAGCTGCTCCGCTCAGGCCACATCTGCCAGCCGCCCCGCGTTGTTAGACAATCAAGGAGCATCTGGGAAATGGTAGGGGGGGCCATTTTGAGATAAGACGGCTGACCTTCTCCAGCAAGGGAGCGGGTTTATTACAGCCATTTTGTTAGGCCTAAACTATAGGTTGGTTACCGTGGCAGATTCCGGACTGGGATGGATAAAACACAGTGTCAGAGACTAAGAAAACTGTAGACTGGCAAGGGCGGGGTTGCCCGTTTCACGCAGAACACACAAGCAACACTAAATAAAAACGACAGGCTTTGATGGATGGATTATTGCCATTTCTGTTGACCTTGACAGTTGCTGGGGAAAAAGTGCCTTCACACCTATTCACATCTAGAGAGACAAAAAAAAAGAACTCTGCGTGAGATCATTGGCTCGTGGTGGCGTGAGAGAAGCTGCCTGTGAAGCATCAGAGTCCACTCCTCCACAGCAGCGGTCTCTCAGCTCGAGCACCACCACTCCACGGGAAAGCATATCACCGGCCAAATCTCCTCGCACACAAACCCGGTTTCCATGAGCAAAGTGTCTGATCCCTGCAGCTGTATTTGGACAATGATAGTAAAAAAATCACCCGCAGACGAGAGCTTATGCGCTATAAAGTCGCCTTTCTAGATTTTACGGGTCTTAGCGGGGGAAAGCGCCATATGCGATTCGGCCATAGGCATAGATAAGAGAGAAATTCAAAGAGGAGAGAGAGAGAGAGAGAGAGAGAGACTAAGGGGGGTAAGGAACATCAGATGTGAAGTGTTCAGTGTGAAGGCCAGTGTGGCGGTCTCTCTGGTCAGCCTCGCGACGTGAGCCAGTGTGTGTGTGTGTGATGATGGATGCAGGAACTCTCCCACACTCTGAGCGCCTGCTCCTCCCCCTTCTCCTGTGTAACTCACGTGAGAGTACACACATAGTGCTGACACCCCGACTCACAAGGTGGCCATTAAGATGAACGCTCTGGCACGTATCGTGTTGGATACAGGGAGAGGTTGTGTCGTTGATCCGGGAAGACGACGCTTCCTCCTCCTGCAGGTTCCAGCTTTCTCCAGGAGCTGAGACTGGGACTCTGGCACAGGCCGGTGGGGAAGGGGGGGGGAAGTTCAGACACACACTTTGGGAACGCTGTCCCTCTTTAAAACGCTAGCGGACAGGATGCATCAGCGGGCAGGCCACAGTGTGCGTGCCTCCGGAGATCTAAGGCCAAACATGTCTTCATTAATTACTGGTGTAATTAGAAGTTGGAAACCAGTGGAAAATGTAACTTTGGCCGAACAACGAGGGGGTTTAACAGAAAGCTGTTGGCATTCTACACAAGGACACCAAAGCAAGAAAAGAAGAAAAAAGATAGAGAGAGAGAGAGAGAGAGAGAGAGAGAGGGAAAACTCAAGCCTGAAGTATGACGCTCATAAAGTTTCTCAGGGAAGGCTGAGTTCCCTGCTCGGCAGTGCACATGTTTGTCTTGGCTGGGGAGATGCTCCACTGTCACTGGCCCTGATGTGAGTAACGGCTACCCAGGCCAGGCCGCAGAACATCCCAGTAACACACACCACCCCGACAGGCAGCCAGGGGACGAGGGGCTGGAACGGTCCACGAGGAAGAAACATGGGAAACTCACCTTTGTGTCGGAAAAGTGAGAAGGTGAGGGACGAGAGGAAGACAGGGAGCCGGATTTATGTGTGTGTCTGTGTGTGTGTGTGCATGTGTGTATGTTATTGTGTATGTATAATTGTGTATGTGTGTGTTCGGAGGGTTGAGGGGTGTAACTCCTCTGCTCAACTCAAGCATAGCGGAGGCACTGAGAACTCATAGGAGAACAGCCCAGGGACAGAGTGTGCACCTGAGGGTGGCGGCCAGGTGAACCAGCCCCCCCCCCCCCCCCCCCCCCCCCGTACTCTCTTAGGAAGCCCGGGGTAACCCGAGAACCCCACGGGGCAGAGGGAGGGAGGACAGAGAGGGAGGGGGGTCAGTGGAGCAGGGAGTCACACAGGCTAAACGGTTGGACAAGGCCCTCCTGGAGCAGATCAGAACAGGACACAGCAGAGGGGAGGAAAGGTCACGGGCTCACAAAGGGCATGCTTCAGAGGACTGTCCGCACCTGGAACGCTGCCTTAACTGAAAGGACAGATTGAGGGAGTTCAGGGAATTCCCTTTCCATGACATCCCTTTCATAGTTTGCCGACTTTTTAAAATATGGTACATGTTATTGGAGAGTGCCTGTGTCTTGTTGTACAATGGACTCATTGCAGAGACGTTAAGTATAATAACACAGATGGAAGCTTAGCGTTGCTAAAACAATTGTTGCCGACAATAATCTGAAACAGCTGTCCTTTTTCCTCCAACAAAAAAATCACGTTTTTGCCTCTAAACTTAAAATGGTATTAGTGGTTGGTTCACTGGACATTCCCCATTATTGTTAAGAATGACCACAGCGGAATGTCTTTAGCGGTCTCAAACTGTCTCCCTGTGTCGGACGGTCCAAACCACCAAGGCCTTTGAAACAAGCTGCCAGACGATTATGACCATCCAATGTACTTGCACACACACAATCCCAAACTTTAACACAACCCGTGTTATTTTATTTTTGTATGTAATCCAAGAATATCTGATTAACCCGACACCCACACACGCACACCAACCCTCGTCTACGTTAGCCAAGAGCAGTCAAGCAACAGCTAGCATGTGGCGTTAGCCCTCCGTACACAGGAGGGCACAGAGAGCCACGTTAGAGGGGCACAGTGCTGACGTCACAGAGTATTATACCCGGTGCCGAGCCCTGTTTGTACAGGCGTGCAGCAAGTCACAGAAGCCCAGGGTCAGCTTACGCTTTAATGACTGGCTCAGCGCTCACTGTAACCCAGAGGATCCAGTCCGGAATGGAGCAGGCTGGTTGTCAACCTGCAGTATGGCTCATTTGTTTTCGTCATGACAGAAGGACAGAGGGTGATTGTGCGTGTGTTTGTGTGTCAGTGTGTGTGTGTGTGTGTGTGTGTGTGTGTGTATGAGACAGTTGGAAAACCTGATATCAGCCTGGCAGAGGGACTGAGAGTTGAAACACTGATGTAATGGCGATAGTCTGTCTGTCTGTACGTGTGAGACACGCATGGCACGCTCTCATCTGAATGTGTGTGTGATTGTGTGTGTGTGTGTGTGAATGACTTTTAGACAAACTTAAAGTCTGAGTATAGTAGTAAGCCACAGTTGTTTGTGTGTACACACACACACACCATAATGATGTCGCAGTCACAGCCTCTACAAAGAGCACGGTCAAAATTCCCGGATCCCTTGCGGATAATGAATATCGCTGAGAGGCCTTGGAGCAGATGGAATCTGGGATTTAGAACGTCACTGCGATTTAGACATCACAACGATGGACCTGCCTGGGACCAATTCCAAAACCGCTCCGTACGCCATTTGGAATTTCCCGTCGCTCTTCTGCCTTTGAATCACTTAATGACTCAAACATGTTGGCAATGGGCAGCCAATCAATCCAAGACAGTGCTCGAGTATTCCAAAGCCAGGGAGCGCTGATGAAAAGCCGTTGTTCTTTTTATGCAGCGAGACAACTGACGTGTAATTGGAGGAGAAGGGTAACATCATTACCCACAATTCCCCTGACTTCTCTTTCATCAGGGTATTTTCCTAGGTACCTTTAGCTGTAGCACGAGCACAAGTGCTTAACTAAACACATGCTGCGGCGGCTCATCTGCACAACCTTTTGATTCTGTCAATTTAACACACAGTGAGCCGCAGGCCTGGTCCCCTCCCAGTGATTGACGGATGAGGGACTCTTAGCTCACCTCTCTGGCAGGGAACAGCCTTTGTGTGGACCGAGCATTGATTTGTATCATTACGCACACAAATCTGCATGCCCCAGCTACCGCTACCATGCCTGGTTAATATGACAACACTGGCCTGTTTCTACAGCCTTTTTTGCATGCAAAGACCGTAATTTACTCATTAATATATACATATATTAAAAGATATTCTCTGGAACCGACTACTGACAGACATTCATTCTGGCATTACATTGTAATCCATGTCCTGGAAAGCAACCAGCATCAACACCCTACAGACCACTCAGACGGGACTCTCCATTTCTATGTACTGGCTCTACTGTGTGCTGACAGCGGGCTGCAGCGTGGAGCGAGGGCCGACCTCCCCATAGGCCCCGGGAAACATCTGGCCCCTCACCTGGCCCTCAGTGGGACCCCCGGCTCTCTGTCCCCTCCCACCCAGACTGCAACGGACCCTCGGCCAAGGTTTCAAAGCGCGGGGTAAAGGGAGAGCGATAGAGAGAGGTAAGGGGAGAGTTGCAGAGAGGGAGGAAGGAGCGCTTGGCAGAGGAGAAGAAAAGGGGAGGAAGTGCAGTAGACAAAGAAAAAAGATAAATTCTTTCCAAACCAAATTACCGAGTATTATCGTTTTCCCGTTCCGGACTCCACAGTGGAACGTGTCTCCGCCAACAGACCGAGAAAAGGAGAGACCCTCCCCAGAGGTCTGGAGTGCGGCGAAGCCCTCTACCCCATCAACCACTGTGACACCCTCCCCATGGCTCACTCCCCCCCCCGGAAAGGTTAGGAAAACAACTCCGGCTCGGTGCCAAGGTAACTAAACGGGGATGACAGGGGGGAAGGAATATGTGGTGGAGAAAAGGAGTTGGAAAGTCGGGAGAGCTGGGGGCTCCTGGCTGAACGGGGAGGAGCCCTACTGGAGAGCTGACGTGTTCCCCACCGAGCCACACCACCACCCCTCCCCCACCCCACCTCCGCCACAGCAGCAACACACTGGGCCGGCTTTGACGGCTCCGCCATATTAAAGAATAACACGGGTCCGGCGGAGTGTTATTCCTCGGCAACGGCAAAGGCGACTGCCGGGGGGGAGGCACGCGGGGAGCACAGCTAGCCGACTACCGGACGCTACTCTCTCTCACTCTGAGGCCGTCTGTGCAGGATCACGGCCGGCACTGGGAGATCACAACGGCAGCCATTCAACAGCGCAGCGCCCCCCCCCCGCCACAGACACTTACTTCAGACCCCGATGTCGCACGTCGACCCACCACTAACGTGTTAGGAAGCGGACTTTGTGGCCTTGATGTTTCTCATAGCCGGGACACAATAGCCCGGGCTGTTTTTCGGCCGTGCTCCGGGCCCCCCAGTGGGTGTGGGGGTCTTGGTGCAGTGCGCCGTGCTCCGGTCGGGCCCGGTTAGGGAGCCTTGTGGCTGTTTCCTGAGGTGCTCCACGACCCCCACGCTGACTGACTGCACTGCCCAGGCATGCCAGCGCTCCGGAAAACGCTCAGCCACACTCACTAACTCCGATCTCTGAGCAATCTGGAGCCGCCATTGAGGAGAGATTCAGGTGTGACCGGAGCGCATGGGAGTCTCTTAATGTTAGGGAGTTTTTTTTTCCAAAGGGGTTCCAACGTTAATGAAATATTCATATTGTAGAGAGTAGTTAACCAGATGGAGGAAATGGAGACACCCGAGAGAGAGACCAGAGAGAGAGAGAGAGAGAGAGAGAGAGAGAGAGAGAGAGAGAGAGAGAGAGAGAGAGAGAGAGAAGAGAGAGAGAGAGAGAGAGAGAGAGAGAGAGAGAGAGAGAGAGAGAGAGAGAGGGAGGGAGGGAGGGAGAGAGGGAGAGGGAGAGCGTTGAGAGTCTGAATGAGAGACCCAGACACGAATGTCCGACTCAGCGTGAGAAGAGGTAGAGCCCCCTGCAAGGAGGACTACACCGTATGTGAGAGAAAAGCATTGTGTGAGAGAGGAGGGCGGGCGGACGGGCTTTGTCAAGGTGCAGAGTGAACGATGACAACTGTTGGACGGGGTAAAAAAAAAACACTGTGTGGGAGAACGGCGAGCAGAGGATCAGGCCCGGGCCTCTGTGTGTGTACAGTGGATCAATATGGAACGTGAGCCACAGCATTTAGAGGGGCTGCAGCGTGACGTTTGGAAGCGACACCATTCTTCACCCAGATGTGCCTAAACGAACATGGCTGCCTCTGACAGGAGAACAAAGACGGAGAGAGCAGCCGGGCAGAGCCTGCAGCCGGTCAGTGAGAGAGAGATAGAGAGAGCAAGAGCGAGAGAGAAAAAACAATTAGATAGAAAAAGAGAGAAGCAGAGAGAGAGAGAGATAGAGAGGTTTAGCGAGAGAGAAACATTTAGATAGAAAGAGAGAAGCAGAGAGAAATTTTTTTACATTTTGACTCTGTCCTGACCATTCCACACGCTCAACTACATCACAGAAAACCACACCTCTAGCAACACATAACCAGGATATCTGGAGACTCTGTTGCATTTTGTCACCGTGCTGGCGACCACATACCATCCCATCTGATACAGCCTCCCCAAGGCAGCCTCACCTCGCCTCCCATTAAACCTACCCCAGTCGCTCCACATCCCTCTCACACACTCCATAACTCTGTAACGGCCTGAAAACCCAGACAACGGCAAGAGGGACAGGCAGACGGAGCTCCCAAAAAAAAAAAAAAAAAAAAAAAAAAGATGGTGGAAAAGAGAAAGACACGCACAAAGATCTCCATTGTATTACCTCATTTCCTGTCAGGGCCTAGCTGGTGAAAATGGCTTGGCAGAGATGAAAAGGTTTGCGATATTTCTGCTGCTGTGTGCACCTCCACATATTGTTTCCATTGCTCCCTCCCCATCAAAGTGCCAGGCCTGGCTAGGGCGATGTGGTGATGGCTTAAGTTGGCCTTAATGCGCAGGGAAGCAGTACCGGACCCCCTGCTTAGACCGTGGATAAACGCTGCGGGCCATTATTGATAGAAAGAAAAATGGCTTTCACCTGGTGGGGATGGAATAGGGGGGGGGGGGGGGGGGGGGGGGGGGGGTAGGCGGCGATGGATCACGAGGTCTGCGTGGGGATTTGACGCAAGGGGGGGACTTCGATAGGGTGGGTGGAGCGCATGCAATCATTTTGTGACAAGCACACGTGTGTGTGTTTGTGTATTTATTTATATCTATATAGTGTTATCATGTGTGTGACAGAGAGATCTGGCAATGGGATGGTGAGGGGGGGGGGGGGGGGGGCCTGATTAACCATGTGATTCCCCTCTGCCGCTGAGTAAACCAGCTCACATTAGATAGGCTCCCTTTCATTTCCATGTGGTTAATGGGGGACACATGTGGGTGCGGCCTCACCCCCCGGCTCCCCAGCCATCCCGTCCCCCCTCTCACTCCACCAGAACCCCTCCCGCGGGGCTGTAAAGGCACCAATAAGATAAAACGCTCCTATTGATGGGCCAGGAGTCGAGGGGGTTTGTTCAAACACGCAAGGAGAGAGTGAAATAGAGTGTATGTGTGCGCGTGTGTGTGTGTGGCAGAGCATATGGAGCATGTTTACAGTAATATTCCTCTGTCTAGATGGTATCGCGCCTCTTCGTTTATGGCTCAGATGTTCTCGATGCCGTATTGGAAAGCGTCAGGGCCGGGGGCTGCGCTGACGTCCAGAGGGGCAGAGTAGGACAATCCCCTCTTTTCTTTTCTTCTCTCCCCTACCTCTAGACTGTTCTTTACATGGCCAAGTATAAATCCTACTGTGTTTCTTCTATTGCCTGCACATCATGCCACTTTTCCTCCGACCAGGATGTACTGTATACAGAGTCTCTCTTGTATATACATTCCGCAATGCTCTGGGCTCCTTGCAAACGCATTAAAAGTCCTCCTCGCCTTGGGCCCGGTTTGAAGCTCTACGTGACGGCATGCCTTCTCTCCAAAGCAACGGAGAGTGTTGGAGAGCGACGCTACCGACCGTTGGGCCCCCGGGGGCCTGGCTAATGGCATGATTAACTGGGCTTTAATAGAAGCCTGGGCCCCCTCGGGTAGAGGCGGTGGAGAGGTACTGTCATCTCCATAAGGCCATTACCGTCACCGGATCAGGACCGGAGTCTACAGTCAGACAGGGTTGGGGTAGTGGCGTGCGCTGCACTGTCCACATCTGGAAAAGCTGCTAGCGGTGCCGACGGTACCGCCCACGGGACTTTGACCAGCCACAGTTGACAATGTGCAGTGGCCCCTGGCCTCCTCTCTCTTCCTCTGCCTTGGCCAGACGTCCATTACGTCTCACACCTCACCCCGACTCCCCTCTGCCCACTCTCTGCTCCACGAGTCTCCAGCGAGCAGCCGCTAAAAAAAAGCAAGAGGCTTCCAGCGCATATGCATGTCGACAGAGATATTTCAGTAGGAAGGAAAAAGAACAGATTTAAAATGTACAAAAAAATGTCCGAGACGAACGACAGCCTGAAGCGGGTGTGAGCCAAGGAGACAGTGGAGCGGTGCGGCAGAGACGTGGGGGCTGGGGGGGTGAGGCTAAATCAGACCGGCTCCTGATGATAGGGAGCTCCAATGCAATCTGGTTCTCTCATTCTCTAACGCTGTCTCACAGATTAGCCCGGCCTGGAGCTCCTCTCCTCGTCATGAGTCCGGCCCGCAGGAATGTCGCTGTCTGCCTGCTGGGCCTGGCCACGTCCTGGGGAGAGCGGCGCTAGTCACCCCTGGGTGGAGTCCTGCCCTGGGGCCACGCGTCCAAGAGGAGGTACTCTGATTTGGTTCAAACGCATGCCAAGCACTTCAGCTTCAGCTGTAATATGGAGTGTGTGTGTGTGTAACGTATGTAATACTAAGACTAATTCTAATAGTAAATGTTATTTGTGGGCGCCTTTCAGGAACCCACAACGTCACGCGTGTGCTCTGTATCACTTCCCCAAACCTGCCTGATATCTGGTGACATTACCCATTTTCCTCATCGTCGCATGTTTGCCACCAGCCCCTTAAATATATACCGCAGTACACGTTAGGAACACTTCTTTATGGGAAAAACCCCTCCGTCTTTAGAAGCGGGCCATCATCAGGCACGGGGAAAGGCCTCTCCCACTGGCACTGACACGTCAACGTATGGCGGGTGATTATTCATCCCTCCCCTTAGAGCCAACGGAATGCCTGAACGACGTGCGGGGCTCCCGCCGCGGGCCCCCAGGCGAGCAGGGCCCGGGGTCAAGGCGTGTCACCAGGCGGCTGACCCCTCTGATGAGCGCTGGCACGCTAGGGGAAGGGGGGGGGGGGGGGGTCGGGGCTAGAAGCTAATGGCTTTCGCAGCCTCGCCCAGCCCCTTGGTCAGCTCGCCCCACCACCTCAACCTCAATCACGCAAGAAACACGCCGCGCCGTGGGACTTTGAGGAGCTGAGCCGTTCAAATTCAAAGTCCTACCCAATGGCCTTTTTGCTCCTGTGGACTGTTACTGGTGGCATTCATGTTTCTCTGCACTAATTTATCACCACCTAAAAAGCCGTGGTAGACCAGACGGTGGTGGGGAGTCAGCCAGACACTTGTGACTTCAGTCACTGTTTAAAGCTACTACATTATACAACCATTTCCTTACCTAAAAGGAACTTGACTGCATGGCTGTGAAGCCCGGTGATAAAACTCCCACGGGGTCAAAGTAAAAATCCACTTAGGGATAACGTGTGAGGAAGGGGCTCTAAACCCAGACTGATGGGGGTTCGTTCAAACTGGAAAGCACATTTTTACTTCTTTAGTGTGCTTTGTTTGGAGCTGCGATAATATTTTGAGTGATAAAAAAGCGGCTTGCATTAACAAATCAAAACTGTACAATTAACAAACGCGTTCCGTTATTGATGCATACGCATGGCTCTGTTCACAAATCATAAAAGCGTGGAGCCATTTTGTTTTGACTGAGAAGGCAGATTGGACTTAATGCAGGAAAATAATAAAGGACATGCAGTTTTCTATGTAGTTGATTTTCCACTTCATTATGCACCATTAGTCTACTTGATTATGTTTAGACTACTTTCTCCTCCAAAAAGCAAAGTACGTAACAGTTTCATTCATATCAGTAATAACCTAAACCCGTTTAGATGTTTTGGGGGAGAAAGGAAAATAATTGTAGAGGTCAACTATTTATTTTTGAGTGTCAAAGGCTACGGACAACAACGTAGCACAACACTCAGGACAGCATTACATTTGTTCAGGATACATTTAGAATCGACCAATTCCAAGCTAAAAAAGAATGACTTCCACACAGATCACACGGTTTAGTTTCAATCTGAATGAATGACTTGGTTTTAAATGACCCGTGAAACCTAGCCAAACCAATGAATTCATGTAACAATGTAACAACTTTGCCCCTGATTCAGACTAACCAAACAAACCAGAGGTGATTGTCTGAAAGTGCCCACGCTTTGGTTAAAATAAGAACTCTCAAGTACGCTCCGTTTCCAGAAACAGAGAAACGCTGGTATTTACAACAGGTTCCACGAGAACATGTCGTGTTTAGAGCTTGTGTAGCCTTTTGTGTAACAGATTGCATGAGTTTAGTTGTTTTGAATAAACCGGTAGAATGCAGTATTACTTCCACATGTTGCGGGATAAGGCCTAACAGCATTAAATCCAAATCTGAAAACATTTTCCTTGTCAGATTGCTCCAGCCCACCACTCCGTCCTGTTACGTTGGAGATATTCTGGGGCGTGTGTGTGTCTGCGTGTAAGTAAAGGGGGTGGTCGTCTCCTACGAGACCCCACTCGCTAATCGCCCTGATCAGTGAAGCACAGCACACACAGCAGAGGAGACATTACTGACACACACACACACACACACACACACACACACACACACACACACACGCACATATGTTCGTCCTGCGTAGCGTCAGTGCACTGAGTGAGATCACAATCAGGCATGGCCGTGTTCCACTCTCCCAGGTCTCTTACTCCGGCTTTGTTTGCCGAGTGTGATTTGAAGGATCCGTCTTTCCGTCTGTTCCTCCATTCGTCCGCGGTGAGCAGGCACATACCAGCGGGAAGCACTGAGCCGCGCTTCACTTAGTTTGATTGTTTTTGGTAGAAACTGCAGCCTTGCATGGTGTGTGTGTGTGCGCGTGTGTGTGCGACACGCCAGAGGTCTGTGGACTGTGATACTAGCACACAGTCCCTCTCTTTGTGTGCAAGTGTTTGGCTGTTTCCAAGCGGGGCCGGGAGTTTATGAAACACAGGACATGTGTCTAATATTAGCGGGGGTCGCTGGAAGGACACATCTCCCAACGTTGTCCCTCTGCCAGGGCAAACAGACCCACGGCGTAACGCCTGCCGGAGAGACGGCGAGCGCGCCGCGGCCCCGCACACATGATCCCTCATTAGCGCGGGAGTGACAGGGAGACAGGACAGCTGGCGGGGGCCGGAATGAGATGTCGCTCACGCGGCTCAATGGACTCCTGTGCGGCGTGGGAGCGCGGGACGGAGGGATGGGACGGAGAGGAAAGGGGGGGGGGGTGGGGGAGGGGCACTCCCGTCTGCCCGTCTCCACGGCCCCATTGATCAGCGGGATCAGAGGACTCCCCCGAGTTGTAAATCCGTCGGAATGCCGAGAGCGCTGCTCGCCGGGGGAAAACAAAGCCTCGCGTTTCTTTTTTTTTTTCGACGGGGCCGCGCGGCCTAATAGGAGACACGTGAGGGAGAGGAGAGGGAAGAGGAGAGAAGGAGAGAAGCAGAGAGGAGAGGAGAGGGACACCCAGGGTCAGAAGCCTTTGATGCCCTTCCGTTTTTATGGTCCTGTAACCGTGGGACTCGGAGAGCGGACCCAGACACAGCTGTGGACGGGCCGGAGAGCTGCAGGGAGACAGGGCTGGAAGGGGAAGCACTGAAGAACACGGTGAGAAGCTGTACAGACACACTACGATCCCTACAAAATAACCGCCGTGGACGTCGGTTACACACACACACACAGCACAGTTCTGGTCAGGAGCTTCTACCCTCTGTAGACTTCAACCATTGCAATTCACTGGAGCGTTTTTAAACATGGCCTGACTGTGAATGCAACTCTCCAGGAGATATATAGTCCGGCATCAGGGAAGGGTGTTTATGTCTAATTCTTTACATCCCTGCCGTGGAGTCTGGCAAGGGAAATAAGGTTAACTCGTACACTTTAAAACTGTATGCCGTTGTCAAATATGCCTTAAACAGTACGTAATATCGCATTCAAATCTTGAAGTAAAAAATATTTTAATTACATTATTCACTTGGATTTTAACATGGGCTTGTGCACGCGCACGCGCACGCACACACACACATCTCTGTAAGAATCCCAAGCATTCCGCTTCACCTCCCCTGGCCCTCTATTACTTTCCATTATCTTTGGGACCCATCTTTCCCTGACTTCAGCTGCGTGTTGATCCAGCAGCGCTGGAGAAGAACCCTACCCTAGGCAAACAGACCGGACCAGACCCCAGACCAGCCCTGGCAATGACGCGGCTCGCTCCATTAGCCCTCATCAGTGATTGCCTCAATTAAAGCCGGGCCCGAAAACGACACGGCCACGCTAAACTCCCTGTGCCTTGTGAAGCCTTGCCAGCCTCATTACGGGTTAGCCCGGCCCTCAAGCGTGGCCTTTCCCTTTCGGAGAGATAGCCCACGTGAACCACCGCCACTTCAGTTCAGTCCACCGCGCCTCGGTGCAGAGGCTTACTGCCCCTCTGTGAGGACTTGGAGCGCTGGTACTCCAAACCCGGTGGAAGGCGGCTGGCCTGCTGAGCCAAGGTGCTGGAAACCATCGAGGCAGCCGCACACATTCCAGCCAGCCCTGGGCCCGGGAATGCCTTCCTGCCTTCAATTAATACGTTTAATATTTTGTTTGGGGATGGTTAGATGGGGGACGGAAGACTTGCACACACACACACAAACTACACACAGACACATATGCACAGCAAAATAATACAGAGAGATATGCACAGCAAAATAATACAGAGAGAAGGTTGCACAGATACAGCACATTTTTCATTGGGATGTGGTAAGGCCAGGGTGAACTGCCAATCCGACAGGAATCCAAGCCTCAAGAGTGAGAGAATGTGCAATATGCAAAAGAGAGTGTGCTATTTGCTTTGAAATGCAACCAAAGTGTGTGTGTGTGTGTGTGTGTGTGTGTGTGTGTGTGTGTGTGTGTGTGTGTGTGTGTGTGTGTGTGTGTGTGTGTGTGTGTGTGTGTGCTGGCTGTGTGTGCATTGGCGTGTTGTACACAGTGTGATAGGAGAAACCAGAGTCACGGGTCACGACGGTGCGGCTGTAATCTACACCAGCAGTCGTTCAGCTTTCTCATAATCACCAACCGTTCCTCCAGTCGCATCAGAGAACCGGAGCCTTCGCAGCTAAACCTTGCTTTCACTATTTATGTGCGTTTGTCGCTGCTAGAATTTACAAGGTTCCACCCCCTAAAATCCCCCAACGCTTTGGTTCCACGTAATGTGGATTTGTGGCTAACAAATACGGGTAGTAAAAAGTGGAAAGCCTAGCTGGGTCACTTCCACAGCAGCCCGGGTTGTATTGTACATTACGGCCTGTTAACGTTACTCAAAGGCCCCTTCTCTCTCTCCTCTGCAGTTCATGTGCCCGAGCTTGAGGCGAGTGTCTCTGGCCGACGCAGAGCTCTGTCAGCAGACTGTCTGGAGGCGGGGGGGGTGGGGGGGGGGGGGGTGGAGCAGGGCTGAGGCGGGACAAGCAGGGAAGCTGAAACCTCTTTCTAGCAGGGGCACGTTATTAACACAGGCTTCACCTTTACTGTTGTCCCCACATGGGGCGGGCTGAGGCAGCAGGCTGCACGGTTTAAGACCCCAGGTAAGAACCTCTGCTACAGGGAGACACTGATAGCCCCTTTTCCAGACACACGGTTCCCTGGACTAGTGAGAGAGAGAGAGATGGCAGAGTAGACGTTGGCGCTAGTCCCAGGGAGGTCCCCCTCAGTGCCCTCACATAAACGGTTGGCTGAGAAAGCGGGGCTCCTAAACTTTTACGGGCTGACATTAGCCGAGTGGCGCTGCGCAGGGCAGGGGACGGGGGGCCGTGTCCCACCCTGTAAGACGACCTAGTGGTTCGTACTGAGACCTGCAGACCCTCGGCGCTGGTGGGGAAAACAATCCGTTCTTTAACACCGGAGACCCTGGGAGAGAGAGAATGCGGATGCCTGCCTGAGCTGACAGCAACAGTGAGCGATCGACCGTCCATATTATTCACTGTGAGCCGTGCTTACAAAACCCCATTGACAGTACTGACCCCACAGTGGGGACAGACACACTGTTTAAAGCAATTCCACAAAGAGGAGATGAGACAGGACAACAGCCACACTTTTCCAGACTGATCCCCAAACAGGCCTTCTCACCGACTTGGCAATGCTCCGTCTTCTTCCTCCTGTGTCGTGGCCCATACGCGGAGGCAGTTCAGAAGAGCCACATCAGATCGCGGGCTTTGTGCTTACCCCCCAACACTGTCATTATCCCTGAAAGGGCTTCAAAGTGTCCAGGGCCTCAGAATAAACTGGAGTTACAGGTCAGTTCCACGCTGACTCATGAATGGAGGCCAGGCTTCGGCCTGCCAACGGGAGATTGTATTACGACATGTATGCGGAGACGTTTCAGGCCAGTCAACACGTGTGCAGGCTAAGCCAGAGTGGCATGCTTCCTGCTAGTGCCCATTCACGTGCAAATAATCCCCATTATTACCTGTGCAATGGTGTCAAAATAAACCTGTTTGGGCCAGGGAGACACACAGTTGAATGGCTCATGCCTGGTTAATCTAGAACAACTCAACTGAAAAGATGTCACGGCAAAACTCAGTTTTAGACGTGTTTATGGAGATTGACAGAGTGTGTTTGTGTGCACGAGCGTGAGAGAGTGAGTCAAAGCAATAAGCAGCTTTTAGCGCCACGCTCGCCGTGGCTTTTACAAGCAGTGCGGCTGTGCGTCAGGAAGTGGGTGAGTGACCCGGGGCAGCGAGTGGGCGCCGCGTGGCCACAATGAAGTCCACTACACCAGGGCACGCCAACGCACACAACAACAACGCACCGTGACCGGCGTGGAAATAGAACCCAAGAACTTTCGGACTTTCACCAACGTGGCTTGGAGAATGTTTTGGCAAGACGTGTGTTTTTAAAAGTATTGCTTTAACAAAAGGAGAGGGTCAGAAATAGCGATTTGAATAAAGGTGTGCTGCCGGCAGATCAGTGATGCGGGTTGGATGTGAAGGTCTGGCGACGGTGACCCGGGCCACACACGGAGCTGTGCGCCACTTGGGACGCGCCCACACAAAGGGCGTGTACGTAACGGGAATCACCTCCCTCCTATTTCTAACACAGCAAAACAAAAGAACGGCCGGCAAAAAGAATAACTCCTATGGCTTTTCCCCTCGAATCACTCCAATCTACTCTGTCAATCCGGCCTGCTAACGATAGAATGTACCGGCTCTAATTTCTGCACAGTCGATGTTCCGCGTAGCCCTTCCATACATAAACGTTAAGAGACACGCTTTTATAACTCCCAGGCATCCGTGAGCTGAGAGTGCTGTGAAGGAGTGTGTGTGTGTGGGTGTGTGTGTGTGTGTGTTTGTTTGTGTGTGTGTTAAGGTGCAGGTGTGTGGCCACGAGCTGCTACTGTAAATTGGTCCTCTCGGTGCGTGTCAGTGTTGGGAAGCTAAGTGGGCGGTGGGGGGAGAACATGTGTGGCCAGTGCATTACATACTACAGTTTACGTGTGTGTGTGTGTGTGTGTGTGTGTGTGTGTGTGTGTGTGTGTGTGTGGCGGGTGGTTTCTAGGGTGGGGGCCAGACAGCTCAACCAAATTAGCCAGATGCCAATCAGAGCAGCTGCCCGGAGGCGTGCTGGGTGGGATTGGTAAAGAGGGTGGAGAGGGAGAGAAAGAGAGAGAAAGAGAGAGAGAGGGGGGGGGGGGGGGGTGACTCTACAGTGGTTAACGTATCATGGCTGACATCACTGCCTGCTTTCCACCCATTTGTACATCCCCAGATTTATAGGCGGTGGGAAAGCCCGCCGGCTTCTTCCACAAATTCCCTTTATTCTCTTTCCTCGTATAAACTCACCATTCCTTGTAGTTACATTTCCAATATTTGGAGCTTATAATTATTATTCAAGCAAAAAGGCCCGTATTTATCCTGACAAAGCCGGTTGAGGTCCCCCCCCTTCCCCTACTACTTTCACAGTGGGAGTCTTATTGCACAGTATTGTGTGCGCATGCATTTCCACTGAGCATTGGAATCCATCATCCCCACACGCTGCTCGTGTTTTGACAACCCCTCTGCTGGTTCCAGGGAACACTTGTGAAATAACACAAGCATGACACAGTCACCAAAAATGTGTCTGTAATGAAGAACTTCTCCTTGTGGCCATGGCAACCGGTATTTACACCCCCCACCCCCCAGGCTTTTGACGGACCCCTCCCTCTCGTCAGGATATTGATGAACTGAGAGCTGGCGGGACGCCGCCAGATTCCCGTTCGTGCCTCCTCAATCCGGCCGCGGCCTCTTCATTAACGCCAGGGCTCTGTCCTAACGTTCTCCTCCTCGTCATTAGTCATGCACTTGTTTTCTGTTTCTCTTTCATTCTCTCTCCCACCCCCCCTCCTCCTCCCCCCCTCCTCCTCCTCCCCTCTCTCCCTCCTCCTCTCAGTCCATTACTCATTGAACGTACCCCTCTGTGTCTTGGCTGCGGGCTCTGGCTCATTGTGTCTCTTTTACAAAGACTCTTGCCATTTCACTCCAATAAACTCCCTGTCTGTCTCTCGGTGTCTCTCTCTCTCCCCTGAGGGAAACTCTAGCCCTGGCTCATTAACTCCCTCCCCGATAAGAACCTTACAGGGCCCGGCAAATTCCTGCTTGTTTTACAAGCCTCTCTCCCCTAATGGGTAATTACCCAGCTGGCTAGGAGAGATCCTCTGTCATTTTCACCTTGTGCTCTGGTGTGGGCCCATGCACCACCACAGACAAAGAGAGCCTTAACATGGCATTTCTATATGTATGTATATTAAATATATATGTACTGTATGTATTGACACACACACACACACACACACACACACACACACACACACACACACACACACACACACACACACACACACACACACACACACACACACACACACACACACACACACACACACACACACACACACTTCATTCTTATTCATCGCTGGATGAGTTTATTGCAACTTGAAGACAAGAGAAAAATGTCCCGGGCTTTGCTTTGCGGTTCTAGAAAAACCCACGCTTCCTTCATGTCTCCGTTACAGCTGGAGGAAGAGCTCATTAATAACGGTTGAAAACAATAAGCCCAACTACTCTCCGCAGAGATAGAATAGCTTGCTTAAATCAGGCTTGGCCAGGAAGGGGACGCTGAACACAGCCCAACATCAACATCTCCTCGGACCGAAATGAATCAACTGGTGCTGTAATGAATGAGGTTAGCCTGTGGTCCCTAGTTAATCACCCATTCAGCCTGATAGAGATAGAGTACTCGCCCACACAACCTCCATAGTAAAAGGCATTATTCACTCTGAAAATCCCCAGAGAGTCTTGATGGTGTTCACAAAATCCCAAATGCAGACATTCACCTCAAATCTTTGAACAAAGGACTCTTAAACTGAGACTACGTGGCATTTACGTTTGCGATACTTTTGTGATAAAGGTATAGCTCATAATGGACCTTTGGGTGTGTGTCTGAACACGTAGATCCATTCTGTATGTATCAATGTCAGGTGAGGGGTCTGTGGCTACACGACCCGCTGGCTAATAACTCTGCTGGCTAAGGGGCTGGCCCAGCCATAATCTGTGGAATAACAAAAGTGCGCGCACACACACACACACACACACACACACACACACACACACACACACACACACACACACACACACACACACGTGCCTTACCTTAAAAAACACAGACACAAAGGAGAGCCCTAGCAATTAGTCGGACACGACAGGACACGACAGACGGAGCTAACCACCCCAATTTTACATTACGCCATTAACGGGGGTCACCTGATCCCGTGCACACAAGAAAGAGGCTGAGGCGCCAGACCACAAAGTGTCAACTGACACGTAATTACATGCACCCACCCACCCACCCACACACCCACCCACACACACATCCACACACACATCCACACACCACCCACGGATATAAAAACACACACACTCCACACACAGCCATCGTTCGAGAAAAAAGTAGGTCTTCTCATTTCTTAACCAAAACGAATAGTGAATAAGGTCGTTGATGATTGCTTCAGACCAAAATCCATGGAGGACGGAGCCAACAGGAACAAATGTTGTTTGTTGGTTTAGTCGTCCAGAAATCCAATGGGGAAGCCCTGATTGGACCAGAGCCGACGGCGCGGTCCGCGGTGTCACTCACCATGAGCTCATCTCTGTCAGACATACTGTCGCTCTGGCCTGCACACCGACCTCGGCAAACACACCGGCACACTCGTGCTCACGGTCCCGGCTTAGCACCGGCTACTCCACCACCGCGCTAACCTTTAAACGCAGACAAACAGCCTCATAGCATGCCATGACTCTCCCACTCTTCCCCCTATGCACCACGCCGGATAAACATAACAGAGACTGCTTTGGCTGCTCCCTATCTCCATGGTTTGAACATCTGTCAAGGTGGGCGACGGCGTTGTTTTCAACATGGTACACCGGGTGGAAATGGAAGACACGGCACAAAGGGCCGATTGAGCCCCGTCTGGTAATGGGCCCTGATAATAAAGAGTGGCTGAAAGAGAGAGCTCAAGCGCGGGCCAAAGGCTTCATTGAACTGGATATTGGATAGCAGCTAATAAAACAGCTCGCTGCATCCAGCCAGAGGGTCGTTTCTAATGAGTCACCCCCTTTGGACAGATGGCCACGGACAAAGAGCCCTGAAGACAGAGGGGGCCATTGGGCCTCACCTGCAGCTTCCATAGCCAACGTTTGACCTGTGCCCTACTCTGAAACCAAAGTGAACATTCATATGGCTGGTATCTCTTAACTAGCACAGCTAAAGACATCTAACTGCAAGGAACACCCACACAGGTATAGCACAAGCATGAGTAGGTGTAAGTATGTATACACCAGTGTGTCTATGCACGCGCACACGTGCACACGCACACACACTACACGTACAGATACTAGCCGCTGTCAGACAGCCTGAAAACCACATTCACCTCAGATTGTTATGGAAAAAGCAGGTAAGGCTACACTAATGAAAACACAAGGGCCAGGAGGCCGTGGGGTCGGCCCGCGCCTGCTGCCTGCGTTTAGAGCCTACAACAGAACCCAGACCGGTGGGTCATCGTGTGGCACGCGGTGTTGACCATAAACTACCTTTCTGGCTGGATTGGTTGGAGCCCTCTTTACGGCTAAATTGTTCCCAGCTTTTAGGTCGGGAGCCAAGAATCAATTGCGCGGTGCTGGACCGAATCCCTTTCTGCTCCGCTGTTTGGGGAAGGCAGATCGCTTTGTTCTTCCTCCTCCTTCCGCCATCCGCCGCCAAGTTGTGACTAAAGGAAAACAAGCGCAGGCCTAATCTAATGAAGGGAACGGACCCCGGTGAGGTCATCATCGGTGGACGAGGAGCGAGCCAGGCCACAGTGATAGACCATCATGCCGTTCACTCCGCTTCAGCCGCTGCACTATGGAGTGTGGGGCTCCTTGAAGCAACGCACTGTACACAGCTCACACTGTCAATGGGAATGACCTTATTTAGTCTATCACGTTTTGCTCTTTATTGTAGAATAATTATATTCTGTCCGTGTTGTGTGTCTTCTATTGGACGACTACAACATAGAACTGCCAGGTTTCTGTGCAAGCGGTCCACGTTGTAAGTTTACACACACACACACACACACACACACACACACACACACACACAATGCCAGAAAAGATGGTCCAGTGTCCCAGAGGGAGAGATCTCATCAGCAGAACACATGAAATGTCTGATATAAAGATAGATAATTACAGCAGATGTCTTTGTTGACTCTGGTATGATAATCCGGTATCTTAATCCTGGCTTTTCTCTGCTGATTGTAAATCAATAAAGCAAACAGAATACCTGGAAGGTCTTCCTATACAAGTCAGAATGTTCTAGAGAGGTCAGCAGACAGAGGGAGATATAAAGACAGACAGAAAACAGGAGGGTCAGGTGTGTGTGTGTGTGTGTGTGTGTCTGTGTGTGAGAGAGATACAGGAGCTCAATCTCCATGCACTCAAAGACAGGTCCTGACAGGGATCTGAGAAATGGCTTTGTGTGTCAGCATCCGCCCTCAGCCATGGGCTAGCCTACATTAGCCATGTCACCGGAAAACCCACGTTCAGTACCACATCACACACTGGGCCGGAAAGAGTTAGGAACACAGGGAACAGTTCAGCTTGCATCCACTGCGCGTGGCTTTCCACAAGAATTGTATAAACATCTTGTTCTTGGTTGGTAAACAAAAGACACCCCTTCCTCAAGGTTTCTCATGGATCTGTGTAGAATTCCCTTTCGGTAGTAAATGTTTTCCGTAAATCTCTGACCCCACTCACACGGCCGGCTGGACACACATCTTGCAATTTAGTCCAATTACAAACCACGGGTGTTCTCCGGGAACCCGTGCGCTAACGTGTCGCTCGCGGGGGAACTGCTGTATTTGTTTACGAACGCTTGCCCCACGGTTCAAAAACGGTGCATTTGCCGCGTCATTTGAGCAAGGCAGAGTGCAATCTCCCTCAGGGTCACTGGAGCGGGCGTGCAAACAGTCGCTAACAAAGAAAACACAAGGCTAGAATGACATGGCTGAGTTGTTGGGACCGTCCCCGTCGTCTGAACGAACAGTTTTTTGTTCAGTGTCTTTCCAAATGGTCCCATCGTTGACAGGACGAACATAAGCTACAGTCATCCCGTTCAGTGGCCTCCACAATGGCATTCATTAGTAGTTTGGGTCAACGTACTGTAGTGGGTGTGGGGGCTTTGGCAGGAGAACAGGTAATCAAGGGGGGCGGGACTTCCTTCCTGATTCAACCACTCGCGGTTCCACTTCCTCCGCCGAGCGGTTCTGGGTGAGCCAGCGCTAGATGAAGGCCATCTGGACGCGAGGCCGAGAGCACTCGGAGGCAAGGCAGAGCGCTCGCGAGCAGAACCGAGGCACAATCAATTAAGGGCTAATTGCTACCGGATCCGTCTCGATCCATCTTTCGAATTCAAAGAAGTAGGGGGAGAAATGTGGCTGGCGTTTGGCTCCACTAGACCCCGGCCAGACGGGACCCATTACAACGGAACAGACCACAGGACGGACGAGCCACACCGGCATTAGAGTCAAACATTTTGCACGGCTAACTAAATATGGTTTCATCATTTAAAACGAATATATTCCTCCTCTTTCAACCCCTGGGGTCATGATCATTTAAGGCCGACTGGTATTTCAAAATGCGTTGACCTAAACCACGAAGGGCACTTAAAAAGCGACCGAGAATGAAAATAATATCCTTTTGAGGAATGCCGTATTCGTGGTATGACCCTGGGTTTGGACACCCATGATATGTTGGTGTCTCCACAAGATGTTTGGGTGAGCCACCTTATATGGGCAGGCCAGTGAGCATGACCTTGAGTTGTTTGGCAGTGGTTCACATCCTGGTAGAAGGGGTCAATTGTTTTCTCTTTCTGAGGGAACTCTGGTTTTTTGGACTATTTCTAAACAGACTGATACGTACAGCGCTACCCGTGTATCATTTGTACTTTGTACGTTGTGCATTGACACCCTGCTGAATGTGGGCGGTGGAGGAGCCTCGCTGTGCTTTGACAAAGACCAAAGGGGCTTCCTGCACACATTGACTCCACACCAAACACATTTGATGGGAACTGTCCATGTGTGTGTGTGCCCTTGTGGAGAGAAACCCTATAAAATATGTTCCTTAATTTAGAACCAGGCCGAAAACATTTAAAAGCATTTTCCAGATCCCTTTCTAACGAGTCTCCCAAGTGTGTGAGGTTGGAATATGTGTGTGTGTGTGTGTGTGTGTGTGTGTGTGTGTGTGTGTGTGTGTGCGTGCGTGTGTGTGTGCCCTAAAGGCAAAAAGAGAGGGACAACCAACCCCTCTGTCACCATCCAATTGTTACTTCCTCTGTTTCCCTGTTTCTTTGTTTCTCTGTGCTTAATCAAAGCCCAGTGCTGTTGCTGCCAGAAGCTGTCGACAAGAGGGATCTGCTCCACAAAAGGCCTGGTCGTGGTCTCAATGTGGGCTGTGTTTGAGTGCACATGCAAATCTGTAGACGGTTGTCAATATGTGTAAGTACCTGCATTGTGCTGCTGCTGGTAGTCATATGTTCGTGCCAGGTGTGTGTGTGTGTGTGTGTGTGTGTTTATGGGTGTGTGTCTGCCGTGCGCATTTGTCTGATGTGGTGTGCGCCGGCTACCTGACAAGCACGCCACACGCTCGCAGCCGGTGCCTTCCCCGGGCCCCGTCCTTTGATAGCCCCATTCTCCCTGGTAGCGAGCTGAACAGGGATCCTTTATCCAGGCCCTTATCTGGCCATCAGCACCCAGAGGAGCAGAGCAGCGTCCCTCATATCAAAGGAGGCCTTCTCCCCTCTCCGCCCCGGAGCCGGGCCTGCATGCACGCCGCATACCTGGGATGCCCGCCGCACAGCCGGGCTCGTCTGCTCCGACGGAGGGCACAGAGCGGGGTTGTGTTTACCGACAGGAACGGAGATAAGCACGGCGGTTTGAAACACAAGGCCTATACCTGAGGAGAGCGCCCGTGCCTGTGCAAGCACGAATGTGCTGGCACGGATCTTGTACACAGGACACACACACACACACACACACACACACGCACACACTCATGCAGGCTGATTGGGTCAGAGCACCCCGAAGCTCATCATTCTCTATCCCTGGTTTACACTCTCCCCTCTGAAGACTGCGCACACACACACACACACACACGCACACGCACGCGCACACGCACACGCACACGCACACGCCCACGCCCACACACGGCCCATCTGGCAGTCTGGCCTAGTCATCTCTCCACTTAACTGTAAATCAACTTGGAGAAATATGACAGAAGAGAGGCTGTGTGTGTGTGTGTGTGTGTGTGTGTGTGTGTGTGTGTGTGTGTGTGTGTGTGTGCATTGGGGAAAGTAAGCAGAGACTGGTCTGTAACAGTGTAAGGCCCGGGGGCCCCCCCTCAGGGGTCGTTAAGGAGGTGGAACCCCCGTGTGATTTACAGAGCTGAGGCCGGGCCTGCTGACTGTACCTGGTGTGACGTCTACACTGTACAGAGGCCGTCGGCGGGCGGCGTAGGGGCGCACAGGGCAGGCCATTAGTGCGGCGCGGACCACGCGCTCCGTCTGGCTTTCATAAAGCACAAAGAGAACCAATCGGGTCGGGTGCTGCTCGGGGCGGAACTGGACAATGGACAGGGCCGAGAGCAAGTGGAGAGAAAATGCGGAGGGTGGGGGGGGGGGGGGAGAGAGAGAGAGAGAGAGAGAGAGAGAGAGAGAGAGAGAGAGAGAGATGATAGAACGAGCGACAGGAGGGAGAGAGAGATGAATGGCTGTGTTTTCACTCAAACGGATCTCTTCCAGACTGCTTCTTTTTTTTTTTGTAACAGCGGTGTAATGTATCCTGCTGCATAATCCCCTCGTGCTGAGAGAGGCAGGGTTTGAGGAGGGCTCCGGATTTCACCCTCACGTAGTCACCACGCCCGCCCCGGCCCCACCGGTGGCACGGATTGAGCGCCTCTAGTGCCCTTCTAAGACCGCTGGCCACACCACACCAGAGGGAAACCCTACAGATACCCCCACATACAGCAGATCAGCATGGGCTTTCTGAACACAGCCCTTTTCGCCCCGTCGCTTAAAATCTGGCTCGAGGCGTCTCTATCGCTCTATCTTATCGTTTGAATACAGTGCTGTGCAAAAGTATTTGCTCCCTTACAGATACTTATCGTTTTTGCACATTTGTCACATAATGTTTCAGATTATCAAACAAATTTTTATATCAGACAAAGATAACCTGAGCAAATACAAAAAGCTGTTTTAAAATGAATATTTCATTTATTAATGGAAAAAAGCTATCCAAACCAACCTGGCCCTATGTGAAAAAGAAACCAAATTTTTGGGAAAGCTGAGTTCAGTTTCACTAGCCACATCCAGGCCTGATTACTGCCAGAACTGTAAAATCAAGAAATCACTTAAATAGAACCTGTCTGACAACATGAAGTAGATCATGCCCCGATCTGAAGAAATTCAAGAACAGATGAGAAACAAAGTCATTGACATCTATCAGTCTGGAAAGGGTTACAAAGCCATGTCTAAGGCTTTGGGACTCCAGCGAACCACAGTGAGAGCCATTATCCACAAATGGAGAAAACATGGAACAGTGGTGAACCTTCCCAGGAGTGGCCAGCCTACCAAAATTACTCCAAGAGCGCATCGACTCATCCAGGAGGTCACAAAAGAACCCAGAACAACATCTAAAGCACCGCAGGCCTCACTTGCCTCAGTTAAGGTCAGTGTTCATGATTCAACAATAAGAAAGAGACTGGGGCAAACATGGTATCCATGGGAGAGTTCCAAGGTGAAAACCACTGCTGACCAAAAAGAACTCAAAGGCCCGTCTCACATTTGCCAAAAAACATCTTGATGATCCCCAAGACTTGGGAAAATATTCTGTGGACTGACGAGACAAAAGTGGAACTTTTTGGAAGGTGTGCGTCCCGTTACATCTGGCGTAAAACTAACACAGCATTTCAGGAAAAGAACATCATACCGACAGTCAAACATGGTGGTGGTAGTGTGATGGTCTGGGGCTGCTTTGTTGCTTCAGAACCTGGCCGACTTGCCGAAATTGATGGAACCATGAATTCTGCTCTCAACCAGAAAATCCTGAAGGAGAATGTCTGGCCATCAGTTCATGACCTTAAGCTCAAGTGCACTTGGGTTATGCAACAGGACAATGATCCGAAGCACACCACCAAGTCCACCTCTGAATGGCTCAAAAAACCCAAAATGAAGATTTTGGAGTGGCCTAGTCAAAGTCCGGACATAAATCCGATTAAGATGCTGTGGCATGACCTTAAACAGGCAGTTCATGCTCAAAAACCCTCCAATGTGGCTGAATTAAAACAATTCTGCAAAGAAGAGTGGGCCAAAATTCCTCCACAGCGATGTGAAAGACTCATTGCCAGTTATCGCAAACGCTTGATTGCAGTTGTTGCCGCCAAGGGTGGCAAAACCAGTTATTAGGTTTAGGGGGCAATTACTTTTTCACATAGGGCCAGGTTGGTTTGGATAGCTTTTTCCCCTTAATAAATGAAATATTCATTTTAAAAACAGCTTTTTGTACTTACTCAGGTTACCTTTGTCTGATATAAAAATTTGTTTGATAATCTCAAATCTTTAAGTGTGACAAATGTGCAAAAACAATAAGTATCTGTAAGGGGGCAAATACTTTTGCACAGCACTGTAAATACAGCTAAAAATGGAGAACGCGGACCACAAGTTATTGTGTATTTGTTTGGATGAAGAGAGAGAAAGAGAATTAATGTGTGCCTGTGTGCTCATTTGTTAGTGTGCCCTGCTAGCCTTACAAATCACTGATGAAGAGTGGAGCGCCACAGACCGTGTGTCCAGCCGTGTCTCCCTGCCGTCCCCACAAACAAAGAGTTGCTTCAGTGGCCCGGTGGCCTTTGAAGTGGCCCCTCCGGCTCTCCTCGTCTCCCTCCTGTCTCTCCCCCTCCATCCTCCACCCCCAGGGCCGCACATCCACAGAGCTCGCAAATCAGCCACACCGCCCGGTCCAGCCAGGGAGAGGAGGGAGGGGGAGGGGGAGGGGGAGACAAGCCTCCAGGCCAGAGGGGTCACAGCCCCTGTCCGTCTGATCTCTGCAGCCACAGGTCGCTCAGGTCGACGGGTCACGAGGTCAAACAGTTCCTGCCAACAGGAGACTCCAGTGTGCCGCCAGAGCTCCTAGCCGTGAGCGCTTGGTCATCAAATACCAACGGAGGAATTTTTTTAATGCGTTTCTTTCTGACAAGGGCTGTCGACTTCCAAGTGATTTTCCCACTGACGATTTGATTAGGAACTGGTAACGATGAACAGAAGACATAATGTTCATGTATCCATATATTAAACAGTATATAGGCGGTGATTAGAACTCCTGGACCCAGCCTGCCTTATGTCTGCTGTCTGCTCTTCAAAGGCTTTCTCGATGCTACTGGAGCTATGATTGTGTGTGTCTGTGTGTGTGTGTGTGTGTGTGGGGGGGGGGGGTGGGGGGGCAGTGAGTGAGAACGAGAGAGAGATTGAGTGAGTGACTGACTGACTGACTGAGAGAAAGTGTATGAGTAAAAGAAAGTGTCTATTACTGTCAAAAATGACCCCGCGTGTCAGCAGATGGGCCAGTGCTCTTCTCATTTTTCATGCCAGAGACAAGTGAGGGAGTGAGGGAGTGAGTGAGTGAGTGAGTGAGTGAGTGAGTGAGTGAGTGAGTGAGTGAGTGAGTGAGTCAGAGAAACCCCCTAAACACTGGAGTCCATACGCTGGAAAGAAGAGCCCATTATATATTTACAGAAGCCTTCAAATCAGCTGGAGCAGTGATAGTCCCCCAGTCCATGTGAACACCATGGGGACTGCACAGTGTGTTTACGCTGGCCTTAATGAACACTTCATGCAGGACCTGGAGGCAGGAGTTAAACAGATGTATTTGGGGTTCTCCGTTTTCAGTAACCGGAGCATGATAAACGTCAGGATATTCCATCTCCCAAAGCGTGTGTAATGCTGCTGCGTGCTGATGTCTAACTGATGTCTGGCCAACAGGTGTCCTGCAACACTTTACACCCCCAGGTCTGGTAGCAGTAAAGGGCCGACGCAAGGTTAGGCTGCAAAGCCAAACGTCTGGATGGGGAAAAGTGTGTGTGTGTGTGTGTGTGTGTGTGTGTGTGTGTGTCTCTCTACACGTTGGTCAGTGTCAGGTGGCAGATCCAGGTCAGTGTAGCTCAGTTCAACAGTAGCCCTAAGGAGCCCGAGCGGTCCCAGGTGATTTACGGACCCCTCGGTATTTCTGCGCGGCCCTCCAGAGACAGGGCGACACTAACGGGCTGCGGGCCTAATGACATCATCCCACGCCCACACAGAGACGCGTAGGGGCCACCTGGGGGCCCTCGGGCACCGGGAGCCAGGGACTCTGGGACAGCCAGTCCTCCGCGGTGGCAGCCCCGGGGAAAGATGAACGACGTCACACTTGCGTACCGCTTTTGTCCGACCGTAACCGCTCGCTAATTTGATTGTACCCTCGCTTACCTCTCTCCCTCCTCCTTCTCCCCCCGTTTCTTAGAAAACGCTCAGCAGGCATGTCAACTACACAACTCTTGTTTTCATCCGTATCCCACCCCCCTCTCTTTCTCGTTCTGAGAGGACTGTTTTCTTCTAAACTGGGTGAAACGTTGGAGGAGGGACATTAATCACCGGTCCGCACGGGGTCAGCGGCAGTTCACGGCTCAGTGTGATGCTGGAGAGTCAGGAGGTAGAGAGAGGTAGGGAGACACAGGGGGAGAGAGAGAGAGTGAGAGAGAGAGAGAGAGAGAGAGAGAGAGAGAGAGAGAGAGAGAGAGCTAAAGAGAGAGCTAGAGAGAGAGAGAGAGAGAGAGAGAGAGAGAGAAAGAGAGAGAGAGAGAGAGAGAGAGAGAGAGAGAGAGAGAGAGAGAGAGAGAGAGAGAGAGAGAGAGAGGGCCAGACAGTGACTGGGTCAGGGAGGGAGAGGGCCCATGAGGAAAGGCTTAACATGAAACGTACAGTACCAGGCCAGAGTCCTCGGACGGCATGATTAGACTTCTGAGGGAGACCGATCGCAGCTCGCTAATAGCGCCAAAAGATCTGAGGGATCTCAGAGGAAGATCGCTGTCATGTTTTTTTTTTTTTTTTCTTTCTAACTCACTCTCTCCATTTCTATCCCAGGCCCTCACTCTGTCTCCATACTGTGGGAAAGTGCTGCGCTAGCACATGGACAGTATATATAAAAAAAAAACGAGGGCAGGCTACTTTGTTAATGAGAAGGTGTAGAAAGATTACCCTGCCACCTTGTCTGGATGCAGTGCTGTCAGGCTGCTAACAGAGAGAGGGAGAGGGAGGCGATTGGAGAATTAAGGTTTAACTCTTGCTATTCAAAGCTTCACAAAAAAGTGTTTCATACACACACACACACACACACACACACACTTTAAAAGGCTCAGTCTGTCTTACTTTCCTGCTGGCCTTCTGAAGTTTGCTGTTTTTCAGAGTGCGGGTTTGCAGAGGTAACACTGGCGTTCCCACAGACCCAGCGGGGTGATGTGTGGAACCGCACATGTGAAGTGCCGCAGAGAAAAAGGAGCACAGCCACGGTTCCTTTCCCACTGACACTATGATAAGGAGCTCTGCATGAATAACGTGTGTTGAACCTTGCTTTGCTACATTATGCAGTCTCCCCCCACAATGGGGCAAAATGTATGACACCACACCCAAGGCATAGAGTACGTTTCCATCATTCACTCGAAAACACTGTACTGATGATCTAGGGTCTTTGTTGAGCAGCGGGCGGGTGCCCTAGCACCGCTAATCCTCCCCAGGCTCTGCTCCTGGATCAGGGACCACAGGGGAACCACAGGGGCCGCAGCGTACGGAGGGGCCACACCGGGGCCAATTACTCAGCCAAGCGCTGCAGCTCTGGCTAAATCTTGATAGATGGCTATGGTAAATATACGAGTGGGGGCTGCGCTCTGACACTCCCTTACAACGCCACACCAGTCCCGCTCTGGACTGGATTACCCGGAGCTTTGGACCAGTGATTTATCCGAACCGGAAAACCCTGGGCTGGGATAAGCAAGGGCGAAACGCTGTCAAGGTGACCCCCCCCCCCCCCAATTGGTGACAGCGAGCGAGCACGGCCTTTCGGGACAGAATCCCGGCTGACTTTACGCACGACATTGTCATCAACCACTACATTCGTTTAACCAATAACCATACTCAAGACAAGATCCATCACGTTTGCATGGTGGCATGAAAACGTATGGACATTTATATGCACAGCAGCGCTCACTGGATTCTGCAGTCTGGCATGACAGCGGTTTTGAACAATAGGCTTTCTGAAGGACTGTACTCGGTCCTGCGTGAAGGTTAGCCATGTGCCAGCACGTCCACGCAGCCTGACGCTGGCCTAGCTGAGCTGATTGCAGGGTGAGTGACGTAGTGGTCTGACAGGGAGAGAGCCCGGAGCAGAGCTAACTGCAAAGCAGGGCCCTCACCCTGGGCAATAAAAGAGCCGTAAACCAGGGTCAGCCGGAGGGGACCACAGAGGGCCGGGAAACACGGGACCACTTCCCTCCTCCGCCATCTCTCCATCCCTGCCTCCCCCCTCCCTTATTCACTCATTCCCTCTTTTTTTTGTGCAATCTTATCTCTCCCTGTCAGGTCTCTCTCTCTCTCAGGCCCACCCCTGTCCACCGCTGCCTGTGTGTCTCTGGGTGAGTGGGTGACTTCTTGACCTCTGCCCTCCGCGTGGCCCTGTTTACTCGTGCGTCCTCCCACTTTTGGGATCAGATATCTAATAGATGCTGCTCGGACGTCGTCCATCACCATACCTCCACTCCCTCCCGTTCCTAACTGAGATCTCCCCTCTTCCTCCTCTCCTCCTCCTCCTCCCTCCCTCCCTCCCTCCCACATTCCATTCCCGCTCATCCCCGGGCTCAGTCCGGTAGTACGTGTTGACTTTCCATAAGCCACCGCTCTCTCTCGAGATGACATGTGGAGTGTGTTTGTGACGCGCGGCGCGGTGGTGTTCACGGGTGGAAACACGCCGACCGGCCCTCGCGTCCATCGGAAGAGATAAAGGTTCCCCTAGAGAAGTGGGATTGAAGCAGGACAGTGAGAGGACGGTTAATAGAAAGAAATGGTTTCCGCGCCACAATCACACTCTACTCACTCAATGTTGTCACAGCTCCAATGGACTTAGGTGTCAGTGTGAAGTTTGTCAGCCAGCTCTGATTGTGACAAATAATGAATCAGAATCGAGTTTGGCCACAATGCTTTTCCTCTCCTTGCTGAACTTTTTATAATGACGTCTTGGAGTTTTATATTACGTGACATCTTACTGCTATTTTTGGATATGCTTCATTAAAACATTTACAGGCCACCATGTCCACATACGCTATGATTAAAATACCTCACTTTTGGACCGTCACTTAAATAGCAGACTTGGCGAGCGTCGAGACTTACGGTGACAAACACCAGAGGGATTTGACTCCCCCCCCCCCCCCCCCCCACCGCCCCCCCGCCCCCCACCCCCCCCCCACCCCTCCCCACCCCCCCCATAACGCGGAACACAGCCCAGGCGAGCTCAAACAGGACCGAAATACACCCCAAGGCTATTCCGGTCGGGATATTTCACACAGCCAGCATTCGGGCACAACTTCAAACGTTCCCATGGTATCGAAAAGAGCTGACGTGGACACCCCTGCACACCCCTTTATAACCGAGAGAGACTGGTATTGACAGGAGACCCCCATCCCCCCCACCGCTCCGTGGCCACATGACTGTGACGGGGCACCCTCCGCCCAGCCCTGCCACCTGCCTGTGGAATGCTCCGTCCCTGCAGCTGTGCCCTGAGCTCTGACGGGTGAGCGCGGGCCCCAGGGCTGGGTGAGGAGCGGTCTAATTGGCTGTGTGTGTGTGTGTGTGTGTGTGTGTGTGTGTGTGTGCCCCGCCATGGGTGAACGGGCACTCATTAGCCCAGCGCGGCCGTGGCCTGTGACGGCTGGCCGAGGTGGGGCGATGCAGGGCGAGGTGGATGAGAGGCTGGTGGGGTCCGAGGGACATATATGGGCTCGCGAGGATCGCACACAGGCTTATTATATTCCCACCCTAGTTTACACAGCCAGGTTCCAATGGATTGACACACGTTAAACCAGGCTAAGCCACTGCACAAGTGTGTGTGTGTGTGTGTGTGTGTGTGTGTGTGTGTGTGTGTGTGTGTGTCACGCTTCCTTTAAAATCTCGAATTCTCCGTGCTCCAACTGTGCTCCATATTAAAACTACCGAAGCCTACAGCACCACTTTTCAACACACGATAGTAAAGTCGTGTTGAGTAACAACAAAACGAAAACAATGACATTTCCACATGCACATACTAGTTTGTTTTTTTATCTTCCCTGTGTCCTCTCTAACCTTCCCCACTCCTCCCCCTCTTCTCTGCCAGCTGACTCATCACTCGGAGACGGTGACTAAGAGGAGGAGCATGGTCCCCCCCTCGTTTCCGTCCGCCGTGCCAGGGCCATCTCCCAGTGATGATAAACAGGCCACACACACACTCAGAGCATTAACGTGAACTTTGACGGATGGTAAAACCCAACGTGTTTATGAATGTACAAAGCAAATTGATGTCATATCGAGGGTCAAGTGGCAACGCAGAGCAACGCAAATGGCGTTGATAGAAAGGCACACGGCAGAGCGTTTGGGACAGAGTGACGTTAACCTTTAGCTACAAGCTGTTAGCGTTGCTCAATGCCAATGCCTGCTTATGAACTGACCCTCAAGGAATGTGGGTCACTCGCTGGGCAAGTGGGTCTTAGAGCGAACGCATGCATCCATCGCATTTAAACACCCCCCCCCCACACACACACACACACACACACACACCCACACATGGCTAATCAATCCATGAAGTCACGCAACATGGCAGGGGTTCGAGTTTCAAGCGGACCCTCCTTAGTCGACGCCCCCTTTTCAACAGGCAGCATCTTACACGCTAACTACAGTCCCCCTCACTTTCCCCCCCTCGATAAATCGCAGACGGTCGCTTCACAGCTGTCATCAATAATTCTAATTCTAGAATCAAGTTGAAAAGGCGTGACCCCAGCCCTAACCAGCTGGCCTCGTGACAGAGAGGGAGACGGGAAGGAAGAGGTAGAAACGCAGTTCGTGGCCCTGTGTTGGGAGCTGGGCTTCTCTGTCTTCAGTATAACACCCATTATTAGCACAGGGGACCTCTAGCCGTCGGGGTCAATATGTCCCCTAGTCAAATCCTTTAGAGGATATTTGAGTCCGTGGAAAGCCGTGCCACTAGGCTTCGCGTAGCGCCACTACGACTCGTCTGTTAAATGCATCGCCGTTCGCCTGCAGACCCAGGTCACCTGAGAGGTCTCGTGTGATTTCATCCAGGATATTGCTTCATCTGTCTCCGGGAAATTAGCCAGAACGCTTAAAGAGCTAATTGGCCTTTGAAAGCGGCGGCTGGGCCAGGGGAGTCGGGCACGGCAGTGGGGGAGGGGGGGAGAGAGAGAGAGAGAGAGAGAGAGAGAGAGAAACAAACGTACACGTCGGGCGAGCGAGATGGACAGAGGGCATGAATGAGCCGACTGTGGCCCGCTGGCCCCGGTAATGATGAGTAAATAGAGGGCCCAAGCCACAAATGACAACACAAATATCCCAGGGATTGCCTTCCCCCACTGTAGCTGCCACTCATACCAAGAAATAGACCAAGGGAGTCCGCAGTCCGCCTGAGATGAAACAGGGGGGTGTCAGCAAGTAGACAACATGTTGCTTTCTGGTGATCTATGAACGCTTAAACGATCCAATCCTTTTTTTGTAAAGCTCTAGTGAAAGCTGGCTAACACAAGGCATCGGTTTACAATTTACTACCAACATGCAAGAGGGGCAGAAGTCTTGTCGACAGGCAGTGGTTTCAGCTTGAAGTGTAGGAGCGTTGCGGGCATCTTTAGGCCTTAGAAAAACAGTAAACGAACCCAGACCGGTGGCTCTGCACTTCACACCTCTCGTCAACAATACCCCCGCAAATCCCCACAGCATCTCCAAGAAAATGTTTAATAATATTCAAGTAATAAAATATGCACTGGAGGGTTTTAAAAAAAAAAAGGAACGACCCTTTTCAACCCGGAGACACCGTAGCATGGAAATGATTAGGACGGCTGCCATTGTTTTGCTTTGTGCTACAGATCAGAAAGCCTTTCATGATGATCATCTTTTCTAATATAAATAATAATCCACGGCTGGAATCTGTTGGACAAATCAGTGCCACATGCATTTTGGCTTAATTATCAGAGAAAAAGCTTGTCATCCTCGGCCTGGAGATGATGCCATGTTCCTGTTCAATCACGACTTTGGATCACAAACAAACAATCAAACAAACAATAAACATCCGCCTTTGGCCTGGTCACGGAGGTCATGAAGGTTGAAGGAGGAAACCCTTCCGCTCCACTAACGTTTTGTTGCCTGTGTGAGTGTGTGTTTTTGGGAGCATGAAAAAGTCAGACACAGAGAGTGCGTAATGAGTGTGTGTGTGTGTGTGTGTATGTGTGTGTGTGTGTGTGTGTGCATGCGAGGGCCAGCGTGCAGGAGGCTAACCCAGGTGCTGGTGACAGCCAGCTCGCAGAGGGAGAAGCGGAGGAAATGCCGTGCTGATTGGGACACTCTGGCTCTCCTGGGCTCAGGGGTTCTGGAGAGCTTTACTCTGAGTCCACAAAGGCCGTGTGTTTCACCGCTGCAGACATTCACTGCATTGTGCTCTATCACCTAGGCTACGTGCTGAAGGACATCGGTGTATTTTACACACCGTGATCACACTCGCACACATAAAGAGACACTCTCCTTTTAGCTCTATCAAGAACATCTTAGCTCTATCTCCTGAACAAAAACAAAAAAATGTCACACACACACACACACACACACACACACACACACACACACACACACACACACACACTGGACAAAAGAAGCCGTGGAAGCCCTTGCCGCACTTCAACAATGACTTTTTTCTTCCACATAGCTGCTACGTCCCGTCTACATGTGCGTCTGTATTTTTGTTGGGCCTAGGCGACGTTCTCATAATCAAAGCACCGTAAAATAGCTGCCGGTCAGAAAAGGGTGAGGTGGCGCTTCAAAAGAGCAGATCCCATAAAGGCTGGCATGGCGACAACAGTCATTTAAATTGGCTTGGCTGAAAAGAAATAGACTTTTCCTGCTCTATAATCAACTCACAGGGCCTTCAGATGATGGGGTGAAAATAGCTGGAGACAGGATATATTGCTGTTTGAGTAAAAATAACTAATGCACTAAATCCTGTCGTGTTATAGCTTCATGAAAGATTCCCATGTTCCTCTAGAATGATGTATTGACCCGCCAGGCTCCATCAAAAAGACTGCATGGTATAAATACACTATGGCAACCTGAGTGCCAAGGAATGTTACCATAGGCCCCCGTTCTGTCACCAAGATCAGCTTAATGCCTGTGCATTTCTGCGCATGTTTGCGTGCATGTTAAAATGTTTGTTTGTGTGTGTGTGTGTGTGTGTGTGTGTGTGTGTGTGTGTGAGAGAGAGAGATTCCCACAGGCCTTGTTGGTAGCAGGGTTCTGACAGGGCTGCTTTTTAGAGGTGCGTTCCAAAGGCCTGCATGCTTTCCTCTCATTAGAAAACAATCAGTCTGCCTGTCCGCTGACAGCAAACCCTGGAAGCCTGCTATTGAGCCTGCTGGGGCGCTGAACACTCACACTCTCAAACGGTCATCACCGGCCCCTTAAAAACATTGGGGTGGGGCAGTGTTGACATCCAGAAACCACTTTGTTACGCCGCTCTCATGGAATAACGAAAGCATTCGATTAAGAAAGAGACTGCCTTTTCCTCTTCTTGGTGGCTGCGGCTTCTGAACGTGGTGAGGAGGGATTGAAAGGAGGGTTTTCTCTGCAAAGGAAAGTTTAAGTCCCGGTCGGAACAATAGTTCTCATCTACCCTCTCACATCTTCAACCTCCTATGCTCTTCACAGATGATGCGTGAACAAACAGATTTACGCCTCAATGAGTTATACTATATCAAGCTGAAGTTACAAATAAACTAGTACTTAACAAACTGCCTATGCTTCTCTTAACCCCTGTATTTTAGTGATCAGTGTATAATGGACGATCCTTTCTGTGAGCGACAGGTCCAGAATAAGGGACTAAACACACACAAACACACACACAGGCGGATAGAATACACCTGGTCTCTCTCTACACCCAGAACCTGTCTCTGTATCAGTGACACTCAGCAGTCCCTGAGCAGGCCAACCATAACAGCAGGGAAAAACCATGGAATCTGGGTGTAGTAAACTGCACGGTGACACACTGCCCTGTTTAAAGCCTGGGCCACTGTGTCAACAAGCAGACGAACAGCCAAACAAAGAAGGCTGAGATTACATCTGTGGCGGTTAGCGATACATCCCAGGGTCTGGCTGCTTATTTGTGCCGGCTTGAACACCGGGATCAGGAGCTATCGAACTGGCAAGAAAGCTGATGTAGAGGTCTGCTCGCACATGCTCCTCTTTTACGCCCCCAACACACACACACACACACACACACACACACCATCTCTCTCTCTCTGTCATGGTTTCATTTATCTCCGGCCCGGTCTGCACTTTATTATGCCTCAATGGCAATAACGCCTGTTTGGCAAAACACGCTGAAAGACTCGGCACATGTAGAAAGCCATGAAGGGGAGAGAGAAACATAATAAGTTATTATGACTTGAGTCGAGTCGGTTCTGGGCGCTGCTCCTCGCTCATGTGCGGCCCACATGCATAACGTTTTCCCTGGGCCCACCACAGAGAGCGAGATGGATCGAGCGATAGAGAGAGAGAGGGAGAGAAAGAGAGAGAGGTAGAGAAAATTGGATAGAAGGAAAGTTGTATAGAAAAGGGGACAAGAGGGTTCAATGAAATAGGATGTATACTCTACAACTGGTTTACAATGGCTATGATATAATATAGGCCTACTGTTCATTCTTTTTATAGCTCTACTTTCAGAAATAAATCAGAGGGCAGCAAAGAGACGAAAGGAGGGAAAGATGGGGTGGCCCTCTTGCTCCTCTTTCTCTACTGTTGTTTTCCTTTGTTACTGTGGTTGCAACGTGAATACACTGGCAAACCCATGAGGGACCTGGTCTATGTTTACATACTGCTATTCATTTCTTGCATTCACTAAGGCCACATTAAATTCCCGGATTAGGCTGGTTATTGACCAAGGCTCCAATAGAACAGCTTGTTTTCTCCTGAGTAGTTTGTGTGAAGAATCTTGCAACTACTTGTGGTATTAATCTTTTGTTGTAACATGTAGGAACACATGTTCCTCATTGCCAAGGTTAATGTTGCAAGTAACAAAATGTATGCAATTCTACTTTCCTCAATTCCACTTCACCACCAAAAGTAACTTTGTGATTTCGTAACTAGCTAACACAAACAGGTACCACTACTTGTTTCATCATGCCCAACCATAACGATGACAGTCCAGTGGAAATGTGGCCCACTAGAAAATGTGAATGTTTTGCACAAATTCTCAAATGACACACCCAATACCACTATGACACTATACGTCCGCACGCATATCAGGCGAAAACGTTGGACTACTTCTTGTAGCCATGCGCTGAAAATAAGACGAGTGGCTTTAGTTAAATACTTTCACAATGTGCCATGTTGGCTTCGGCCTGGGCAGTGCTGACGTAGCCTTTACTGTGCAGCAAACGATCAGACAATCTAACCTAATACTAGATGACTGAAGCAAACACAGACATGCAGGTGGTGAATACAATACCATCCCCAGTCTCAGAGGGACCACTCCTTCTGCATTCTACTCTGTCTGCAGGTGATGCCTGATGGATGACCCCCGCATTTGAGTGCCTATTGCATCTATCCCCCTGGATGCAAGGTTTTACTACGTCATAGCTACACTTGCCATGTTATATGCATTTGCGCGCTAGAAAGACTTTTGTATAGTTCCATATGAAGGCTAAGATAAGCTAAGTGCACGTGTGTTTATCAAAAGATTATGACTGTCTTTCCTTTGCTCCACGCCATGCATTTAGCCACCAGGCAGGCACAAGGAGCATTTGAACCAGGGCCCAAAGTTCACTTCCCTCCTTGCCCCAACGCATCTTATGCAAACAGACGGCGCTCTGAAGCCAACCTCGCCACTCAAGCCCCCAGCGCCCAAATGGACTCACGGCTCTTGCGGACTTTTGTGCCCCTGAATGCGAACATTTAAAAAAGGATTTGGCTGGAAAGCCAGAAGGGGTGAGTGTGTTTAGCGTCTGTAAGCATCTTAGAGCCTGAAAGGACACGGCCTGAAAAGGAGAAGAAAGAAGCCCGGCTCTTGACGCCTCCTCTTGGCCGCGGCTCGCCTGCTCTCTTACACCAGAAAAACAAACAGGCCAGGAAAGAGAGCTCGTGAGGGCACTAATGAGCCAGCGACGAGCTTTCTCCAAAGAAATCCCTTCCCGGCTCGCCCGGGTTCATAGTCTAACGAACTCCCTTTGTTTTCTGAGAAAGGCCACCTCGTTGGTGTGGAGCGTCGTGTAGTCGGGTCGTTTGTGTGCGGTGGTGGAGCGCATTGTAGACCAGAGTGTCATTTTTAGATGGTTTCAAGTAGGATGGGGTAGCGGGCTTTTCAAGAAACAAAGGCATCTTAACACGCCTATAGGCGCGCACACACAGAGAGAAACAGTGTTGGCGCAGGGGGTGAAACACTCGTTGTCTCTCCCAATCGCATACCAAATCCATCAGCGTGCGACAGCTCCCGCCGCGGAGGGCACGGAGCAGCACTGCCACCGCTGCACAGCCACAGGGATTCATAATGAAGAACACAGGGGCTGCACTTCAGGGGCTTGGGGCCCGCTGGTGCAAGCCACCATATTGCATTAAAAAAATGCTAACGCTATAGCCGGTTTGAACGTTAGCCACCTTCTCCTAGAAAGCTCGTGCAATGCAAACATTTAGTTGGGAGAGTTCCATAGGTTGGCTCATGAAATTAGAGCAGGCCCTGGACACACAGAAACACACACTGCGCACGTGTGGACAGCACATAGACATGCTCCAGGCAAAGGGACCCAGCTGCGGTTTCAGATATGAGCTTTCTGGAGACGGTGACCAGCCCTCATATTGACGTAGCCCACAAATTAATTAGAGGAATATTACTTTCCTTTCATTAAAACAAAAGAAGTCAATCACTTCCCGGGATGTGCGGTTTGTGTTCTGCAGGGCCCCGGCCCCTGGGCACCCCGCCCCCAGAATTGTGTTCGAGGTGTCCTGAGCTGGGGCGGTCCAGAATTCCAGGCCCCTTTATTAATGGCAGATGACTACAGGGCTGAACCAGCGGGCACAGAGACACAGGGTTACTGTTGTTTCTGCTCAACCCAAATAACTGTGTCCGGAGCACTAGACAACGGGAGACGTGGAAGACGAATAGAGTAAAGAACCTCAGAAGTAGGAAATGCATTTAAAGAACAATTCTAAAAGAGAGCAAAATTCAGCAGATGATAATAGACACGGAGATACAAACGTAATGTGAATGGAAAATGAATAAAGAACGAAAGTCGAGAGCCTGAAGAAGCGGTGAGAAAGGGCGGTGACGCAGGAATGTGCACCCCGTTTTAATAATGTCACGTCAGCCTCTGAGCTTTCTATGAAGCGGCCTGCTCCTCTCTAAACATAGGGGGGAGATGAAGGGAGTAGATAAAGGCCGTTGTATCCCAGCAGAGACTTCCACTGTGGGCTGCCTGTCGGCCTTATCACAGCCCCGTCATACCAGAGGTCTTATCAGGCCCGGCTCACATCTGTCCTCTCACTGCTGCTCTCTGTTGCCCCGGGAGTCGGCCCGTTCTGACGTCTGACACACACACACACACACACACACACACACACACACACACACACACACACACACAATTACACACACGCATGCGCACACACAGGTAATCACACACACACACACACACACACAATTACACACACGCATGCGCACACACAGGTAATCACACACACACACACATACTTTCCTCTAAACTGCCTGTCAGCACACCAATGGCTCCTTTGTCTCTTTGATAGGCGGGTCCGGCCTTCCATGGGAGGATGTCCATCCAACAAGCCTGGGCTCATGCCGGGAGCCCCGAACTGGGCCAGGGAGGAGAACAAGGCCCCCTCCTCCTGCACCCGGCAGTAAAGGAGGAGCATTCACACACACAGAGGGCCCTCTAATGAAGTCTGGGTATTCCTCCGTGTCCAGGCCTTTGACAGACCCCTCCTTGCTCCCTTTCCTCTTCTCCTCCCCTGTCGCTGATATTACATCTCCTCCGTC
>JAPMUY010004938.1:130000-210000 GCA_026901105.3 Galaxias olidus
ATAAGGCGACAGACATCCAGATAACATTGGCACACAGGCTGACACTACACCATGAACGGCTAGCCCCACGCTTTATGTACCTGTTAAAGATACGCTGCTGCTGTCCCGACAAAATCCTGCTTAGGAAACCCCATGCACCAATAACACAAAGTGTTCTCTGAATCCATGTCAGCGGTCTTCCATAAACAGAGCATTTGTGACTTTCCAAAGGCTGGGCTCTTGGGTTAAGGAAATCATGGAGGTCATCTCTTTTTCCTCTCCCTCCCGTCTAAATGAATTACACAGCTGGAGCATGAAGGAGGGCTGCAGTGGGAGAAGTGTGCATCTGCTAAATGCCGCACGGAGGAGCCTGCCACTTTAAATCAAACGTACAGGTGAGGCCTCTTCTTCTACTATGAAAACACATGAGAGAGAAAAAGGGGGGGGAGGAGATCCATGAGCAATAAATAGTGTAATTATAGAAAGGGAGGATAGAGAAAGAGAGATACGAAAGCACGAGAGAGCGAGAGAAACCGGCAGCTGATTGAAATGACTGACAGACGTCAGTCACGCTGCAATGACAGATCTGCTGTTGAGAGTGAGGTGGGCTCTGAGTGACAGGGGGGTTGGGAGGGGGGTGGGGGGTTGCTTTGGGGGTCTCAGATTTGTCATGGAACACCTGCCTCCATTTAACCCCTCCCAGGGCTTTCTGCTTGAGCTGCCTCTTTCAGTCCCCTCTGCCGGCCCGGCCTGCCCTCATTCATGCACCGGGGCGTCCCGCGGGTTCAGGGACCGCGGCCCCTTCCATTCCCAAACACCAGCACCAGCTGGAGGCCTTACAGCCTCGAGGGTTAAGGTGCTGGCTCCGCTATCCGGGGCCAGCCAACGCTGCCGCTGCCCAGCCACCATCCTCATTCATTTCACGCTATCCCCGTCCAAGAATACACACAAAGTGACACACACACACACACACACACACACACACACGCCCTGCCCTCTGATCGCTATACCAATCAAGGGCCTCTGTTAGGTCAAGAGTTATTCTCTTCACATTAAAGAGGACATGGGGTTTCTCTATTCAGGACCCACCGCAGGCACGGTCCCCCCCTTCCTCCCCACGCCTCATAAAGGCCTAAGACCCCGCCCACCCCCTTCTCACCCTCGCTCTCTCCGTCGCTCTATGTAGGCATTCCCCTTCCCCTCTGCGCCTCTTTACCCTCTCCCCGGGCCCCTCTCTTTATTCTGCCATGGGCCATAGGAGCTGAAGAACTCACTGCTGGGTCAGGGCAGTGAAGTAGGCCTGTATGTGTGCGTCTCAGTCGGTTAGTAGCCCCAGGGGCGGTCGGAGGCCAGGATCTCCCTGGAAGGGCTCTACTGCTGGTGGCCATGTTTGTTTAACAGGATGTCTGCTGTGGACAATGTGCAGACGCAGTGAAAATTGTTTCTCGTTCTGCGACAATTTGTCTTTATCCTCTCCCCCAGCTCCCCCCACCCAGCTAAAGAGTGATTCATTTAGATGTTCCACACGTCGCCTTTTCGTTGTCTTCACGTACAGGCAATCCGTGAACGGACCAAGAATGCTTTTAATAATAATACAAATAATACACTTAAATTCATTTTATTTCAATTGCATTTTTCTAAAACCCAAAGACACTTCCCGTTAAAAACGGCAAGCACGGGAAGGGAAAACACGATCCACAAACGGCGAGATCCACAGACAAAAGCAAAGTGACGACGGAAACGCCTCGACGTCGTTTCAGCAGACAGACGGCTACTTCCTGCCCATCAGAAACAATGCGTCAGCCATGGTCACAGTCTCCGTGGTTCGGTCTTGAAACAGCATTATTTGGCGCTCCAGACACGGCGCACGGTCACTAATAACGCCTTGTAACGTCAGAGTTACAAGACTGTGGAGCTTCTAAAGGTGGACTCAGCGGTACTGAGGAACCTGGTCTTTTAAACACACATGTTCTCTTAGTCTAGATATTAAATGATCGTTACAAGCACCGTAAGTAGATTTGGCAGCAAATCGAGGGATTACCGAGAACACGCATTTATAGCGGTTTCTCTGAACCGCCCTGTCTCTTGATAGCACTAAGGATGTCGGACAAAATGATTTGATACACAGATGGGGGTCCTGTGGTGTGATGTGAGCCCCCCGCGCGGTCACGCGCTTGTTCACCCAGTGGCAAACTGGTGTGAAACGCTCAAGATCCCCCCCGTGGAAGGGGCGAGAGGAATAGGGGGAAAACCTCCCAAATCTCCCACTGATCCCTGCTTTGATAGACGGGAGCGCCTAAAACAACTCCCACTGAAGAGAGGCGGGCCCTGTCCGACGGAAAGGAGGATATTTGTATAAAAAGAAACATCGAGGAACGGGTGGGGTGGGGTGGGGTGGGGGGGAGGTACAGAAGAACGTCCACAAGGTGAGAGGTGGAATAGCTACAAGTGGTCCCGCCACTTCCATTTTTTAGAGGGATATTTTTAGGAGGGCCGAGAGGAGAGAGTGGGGTCGGGGGGGGGGGGGGGGGTCGCTGACGGCGCCACCGGGTGGGGGAGGTCCTGTCTAGGGGCAGAGGGGGGTGAAAGGGTGGGCTCTGAGCTTAGAACCGCCTCGACCCCGAAGGAGCGCCGGCGGAGATTAAGACGGGACTCGCCGAACTGCGGCTGTTCCCCTTCCCTTTGTGATCAGGAGAGATCCCTCGGCTACGTTGCCTCACATACGCACTCGCGCACAAATATACAAACGCATTCAAGCAAAACACGGCAGCACGGCGCGTACCACTAAAATCACATCAAGAGAAAAGCTCCGTGATACGTACTATAAACACAGTGACGGCACACCGCATGGATCGTCCTACAGCCCTTGTTCTCCGGCCAACACCAACGGGCCATTTTGCTTCCCCCCCCCCTGTTTGATTCAGGCTGTGGTTTATAATGTGCTGATAGTGCACGAGGTCTCGGCAGTTGAGTAGAAAGCTGCTTTTCAGATCCGATAGCTCCATGGGTCCCGGAGGACGGGCTGAGCTATGCTGCTGGGGCGGGTGTGCTGGGGCAGCTATGAGGCCGACGGGGAGGAAGGGGGGGGGGGGTTGAGCTTGGCTCAGCTTCCCGGGGACGAGGTGAAAATGACTTGACCTTCCGAGGAAGAGGGAGAGCGCTCGGCTGTTGTCGCCCCCTTGTCAAACCTTCCCGCCTTGTTATCTTTATTTGGTGTCTTAATTCGGCATTCCATTTCCATTTTCATATTTTCCAGCCCCGGGTTTGGAGCGTGGACGAGGGGGAGCCCGTTGTTGGCTGGTGTAGTTGGTGTTGAGGTGTCCTGACAGAGAGGGAGAGCGCAGCAGACTCGGCGGGGAGGCCTGGCTTCCACACCGTGTGTGCCGGCCTATCTGTGGAGACGACTTTGGCTCCGGTCGCTGTGGAATCCACGGCGGGAGGGCAACTCCAGACAGCAGCAGGTCGGTAAGAAACAACAACCAAATAAAGGGTAAGGATGGAGGGATGAAATAAATAGGCAGACAGCGAAAGAACAAGAGAATGCATAAGAGTAGTAAAGAAAGAAACAAAGAGAGAGTGAAAGTGAAACAAGAGAGAAAACACACTTCCAGATGTGACAGGGAGCGCACACACACACACACACACACACACACACACACCCTCAAGTGGAACCACTGCCATAACGCGTCTTTGTTTTTGCGCGCGTGTGTCTGTGCGTGACAGTGTTTGTATAACCTAGATAGGTAAGAGAGAAGCCGATCCCAATCGACCGGCGGTCACGATGACAGATAGGTTGGTTAAGCAGCGAGCAGACATACATGAAAGCCGCCCACCACGGCTAGGTACGGGATCTCGCCCATGGCATCGCAACGCCACCAGTTTCCCCTGTGATGAATGGTGATTACGTTAGCGCCACTAGCAGGGCGACCTAGCCTCCCTTTGTTACTCCACACATCTCCGCGCTCTGTCAAGCCGCTGCTAATTGCTTTCACGTTGCCAAGCCGCTCTTGGTGGGGTTCCAAGACCACCTTGTCGGAGCGCTGTGAGCTGCTCGCCGTGTTTCCCCCCACCTCCGCAATGACGGCGAGTCCGGCCCACTTTGTGAGGCCTCAAAAAAAGAAAAAAAGAAACAACATGTTGACAAGTAGGTGATCAGAATTGGAACTATGATTGTACATGGCTGTGGGAAGGAGTTTGGCCTTTCCCAAAAGGAAGTGGAGGGTTTCTATAAACAGGGTTAGCCTGCTGTGGTTTGGTTCTATAACTACCAGAGCCATGTCATTAAGGACTAAATTATTGAAATACATAGTTTAGTTAATACTGTATATTTTCTTGAGAGAATGAAAGAAGATACCTTTCACTTTACCTTTAACCCTGTAACTTTATGACTGACGGACTGTTCAATCTTTTTTTGGAATGCTGACGAGCGGCAGCAGAAAACCGAGGACTCACCAAGTAAAGTAGATGCCTATGGTGCCAGTGTGCATGTGTGTGCGCGCACATGTACGTGTGTTTTGGTTAAGCCCATCTCTCAAACCATTAATACTTAGTCTGGGGTTATTTAAGTCTGTGCAGTCACAGGGCATTCATCACAACACTAGACCTCTACTGCACAGGGAGTAGGGGTTATTGTATTCCATGTGAAGGACAGCCACACTTCACAGTTGTTCTGAAATGTGTTATTGAGGCGTGACAAAGGTGGGGGTAGAGGTTGACGGTGTACATACACACGTGTGCACAAACACTGAAACACATTCATCCAGAGCAAGAGACATGCACAGAGATAAATATACACTTCATCTGATTTGTCTCTCAGACAATCAAGACCATGCTCTTACTGGATCACACACACACACACACACACACACACACACACACACACACACACACACACACACACACACACACACACACACACACACACACACACACACACACACACACACACACACACACACACACACACACACACACACACACACACACACACAGCGTGAGGAAACCACACAATGCTAAATCAGGTTTGTCCTGTCTATTGGCCAATAAAGCTGAGGTGCACGGGGAGGTCAGGGGGTCACAGCTGCATGGTCCTGGCTGGTGGCCACAGCCCCACCTGACTACAAGCACAACGGGGACAGGACAGAACACGCTCCAGGACACAGTCTACACCACCAACTACCTTTTACAACAACGGGCCCTTTGCCAGTGTTTGGAGGGATGACAGAATGGGGAGGAAGGAATAGAGAGAAAGAGAAAGTAAAAAGGTTTGAAGAGATTGATAATAAAACGAGAAGGGGCTGAAAGGTGAAAGAATAAGAAGAGACCAACAGGGAAGGAGGAGGTTGACACTGGAAGCGGCTGACGTGGGACTCCCATAACCGGGCTCCCCGGTCTGGCCAAACTCTCACCCAGGGGTTTTATGTAGAGCCGAGGCTCCCGCCAAGGCAGACTATAACAGGGAGACCCGCCTCGACCGGCTCACTGTTTGGACTCGCACTCAAACACCCATGAATCACGGTCCGCCTGTGGGCCCAGGGCGGGCTTGTGGGGCCGTGGGGCCGGGACCATACCAAATCAGCAGTCCAACGGTGCATGTCAGAAACAATAATCTGCCAGGCCCGTAACGGGGAGAGGGCTTCTCTCCGCGGCACACTGGCGCAGAGCACAGCGCCGTCGGGCCCTGGGGCTGCAGATCTCCCAGACAGAGCCATTACCAAGGCCTCGTTATGCAGCGTGCGCATGCTGAATGTATAAACAGCGGCTAACGTGAGTGAAAAATACAGTAATGAACTATTCATTTCTAATCTTGTGTGATGGAACGATGGTCCTGTTGCCATGACCACACTGGAGAAGTGGAGTTTAACTACTTGACACGTAAATGCCTTCACAGTCTGCACACCGTTACAATTATACTATAAATGTGTTTAGTAAACATTTATAGTAAAACACATTTATTAATATGTTTATTAATCTTCTAGAGACGATACTTATTTAGTGAAATGAACATGTCGGTTAGAGTAAAGCAGGGACGTGTGTTGTTGGGAGGTGAGCTAACGTGGGTGTAGCTTAGCAATGCGGCCATGGAGAGGTTAAACAAACAGCCTGTGGAATCAAGCGGCCCTAAGCCTCTTAGGGCCCCGCCACTGAGGGGATCATTGACTTCTGACGAAGAGCGAGGCGGCGAACGCAGAGATCCAACCCGCTTCCCACTAGACATCTGCGTGATCATCTGCTCTCCACCTTACTTCATGGCGTACGCGCTCTCTGCTCTCCACCTTACTTCATGGCGTACGCGCTCTCTGCTCTCCACCTTACTTCATGGCATACGCTCTCTCTGCTCTCCACCTTACTTCATGGCATACGCTCTCTCTGCTCTCCACCTTACTTCATGGCATACGCTCTCTCTGCTCTGACCTCCACTTCACTTACGTCTCTATATCTATGTATTTATTTCCATCCGACAACCTAACAGACATGATCTCCCTTTCTCCTTCGTGGTCTCAGTCTCTCCCTCGTCCGTCTCAGACGGTGATTGGCAGGAGCGGCCCGGGCCAATGTTGTCTTAAGCCCGCTGTCTGTCAAACGCATCTGCGGAGGCCGCTCCACACGGCGTATTAAACACTTCACTGCTTTTTCCCTGGCTCACCTCCATGTTCTCGGCTACCTTCTTCTCTCTCCCTGGTCGAGAGCACGCTCATTAATCAACGGTAGTTTATCTCTCCCTCGTTTCCCCTCTTCATTATCCTCCCTCCCTGCGCAACCGCTTTCTTTATCTTCATCCAGTTCTATTTCTCTTCACAATTCTTCTTCCCTCCCTGAGTCTTTGGGCGGACTCGGAGGGCGATGCGCCTTCATTTCCTGCCCCGCTGAATTCAATGCTCTCAGGGGAGCTGAGCTCCAGCAGAGCAGAGGGTGACGCAGCACCAGTAAGGGAACTTGAGTCGGTTCCAAGGGACCAAGTAACCCGGTGCCAGCTTTGATAAACATCTACAGGGAAATTAAATAGCCGGCATAGAGGAAATAAAAAAAAAAATGGGTACACTACGTTTCCCCCTTAACACTCAGCTTAGATTTTGATCCACCTCAAAAATATTTGGTCGGGGCCCAAAGTGAAATTCCTTATACCACAAAATAAATGAACGCATTTCTGGTCTCGGGCTGAGATTCATTTTCGCCGGTGGTTAAGGACAGAGTTTGCCTACATGAGTCTCGCCCCGTTACTGGCCTGGCAGCCCATACAGGGAAGAGAGAGAGAGAGACACTGGAATACAGTGTGGACTCACATAACCAGAAACATCAGACATGGACAGATAGTCTCTCACACACACACACACACACACACACACACACACACACACACACACACACACACACACACACACACACACACACACACACACACACACACACACACACACACACACACACACACACACACACACACACACACACACACACACACACACACGAGAATACATGGCTGCAGCTTCTTCTCTTTATCCAGATGCGGAAAGTAGCAGAATCCAGCCGCATTCCACCTAGCCCACCAGCACTCAGAAATCAGATGATTGAGACCCCATTTTAAAAGACTCCTCTGGTTTTCTGGTGAACACATACAGGCAGTAGCAGCTAAGTTAGCTCATGCTAACCTCCTCGGTTGCGACCATGGTGGTGGCAATGTGTCAGCACCGGCCATCAAATAGGCTGCCGTCCCTTTAAAACGAGAACACTCCTTGGATTGACAGGGTGAGGGGGTTGAACGCGTTTCCCTCTGGGTCTTAGGCATCGTCCAGGCCCTGCCCTCAGCTCTGGTGGTGCCACGCACAGAGGTTCCTCCTCCGCGGGCACATAGTTGGGCAGAGGCCTCGGCGGCCGCGGCTGGGTGCTTGGCTTCTGATCACTCGGGGATTAGCCTAGCTACGCCTTTCGCTTCTGGATGGCATGGCTGGTGTGGTCACAGCATCTTTGCCTCTTTTCGCCGCGAGAAATATCAAAAGAGGGAAAGAGGGAAAGTACAATTACGTTCAAATAAGTTAATTAAAAGTCTGTGGTTCTGGCACGCCTGCCAACCGTTAGGAAGAGCGGTAGATCACCATAAAGAAACAAAAAAAACGTCCCGACTGAGAAGCACACTAAACTTGAACCAACTGAGGCAGGGATGGCAGGAATAAAAAGAGAGAACAGTCACACTCAAGCTCTTAGCAAAAGCACTGTTCCAGCCTCCACCTAGACGAGTGGCGCTACAGCAGTACTGCTCTGTCAGTGTTACTGAACCAGAGGTAGGCCCCTTCAGTCCCTTTGTCACTGGATGAAGTGGCTGGGCAAACACTGGCTGCTGTCTAATTGTTGGCCAGCCGCGGAGACAATGTGACAAAGGGCTAGGCTAAAACAAACAGGGTCGGGGCCCGCTCGTGCTGGACCGCAGGCCAGGGACCTTTGAGTGGCGTGGCCGTTCTCGGTTGATGTTTGTGGAGGGCAACGAGAGAAAGTGACTTTGAGAGACACATGGATAAAAGTGTGTAAAACAATGTTTTTGAGTTTGTACATTATAAAATATTCCTTGGAATCTGTGAACAGTGTAAATGCAAATTGGGCAAGGTAAGTGGTGATAAACCAACCAGCTTAAACCTAAACCTCTTCCAATAAACTAATCTTCAAAGAGAAAAGTATTCCCAGGCTTGGAACTACAACAGGATTATAGTTTCTATGGCTACTGATAGCAATTACCAACCAATGAAGGCAAAAAGGAGAGCTAAGCACACTTTGTGTGTTAAACCAACAAGGTTTAAATAAGTGGGGAAGTCTAATACTGCTTATTGTGGATCACTCTCTAATTTTTGGTCAAGCGGAAATGTTAAGTTAACATTCTCTCATTCTGAACACAAGTCATTGGATCCCTGTAAAATTTCATTTCCTGTTAGCAAGAGGTTTAACACTGTCTAGGTGCATGGGAAGTCAATTATCCAGACGCTTTTCCCATCAGAGCCACCTATGGAAGAATGTGCAACCCAGCTCAATTAAACCAGAGGTGGCGAGAAAGGAGGAAACGGGGACCAGCACTAAGCAGCGCAGCATTGTGGCACTGAAAGGCACTGAAAGACTCCTAACCGACTCAAAGGGGCGAAGTGGTTTAATCGCATCTCTCCGCGGAAGACGACGTGACGGTTTGCAGCGTCAGCTCTGTGTAGGCTTTGGCGGTGGGGAGAGCTCGGGCTGGGAGGTGGAGGAGCCAAAGCGTTAGCCCTCCCTTCGCGGAAGGCTTTTCCCGCACTCAGAGCGCGTACGGGTAAACACTAACGCCACGCCAAGAAACAGTCCGCCACTCAAGTGGGATGGCGGGAGCGGCCAAGACGAACGCTGACCCGGCCAGGTGCACCAGGTGTGGAGGTCAGTCGTTTTGAACGTGCGTGTGAGTGTGAGTGAGGGAGAGGTAGATAGAGAGAGGATAGATATGGAGAGAGAGAGAGAGAGAGAGAGAGAGAGAGAGAGAGAGAGAGAGAGAGAGAGAGAGAGAGAGAGAGAACAAAGTGACGGCCAGGGGAAGGCCAGCACCAAAGCGTCCAGCCGACGTCATGTCATGTGTGCATGTGATACGTCCACCTTCGCCTCAGATCACCTCTTTAGCGTCCGCCCGCTGGGGAGTTAGGTTCAACACCGGGGCTCCATCCCCATGGCTGGAGCTCCGGCCCTGGGCCAATGCTTATGAGACACGCGCCAAGATGGACACGCAGAGGTAAAAATATGAACGAATAAAAGGGTTCTTCATGGATAGAAATCCGATATGTTCACGTCAAGTCAGAGTATGAGTGTTAAAAAAAAGTCCTTCTGTTGACTGATAAGTCATATATATATTCTCTTCTTTTTTTTTTAAACCAATATTAATCTTTGGCTGAAAAATCCATAAAGAGCTGAGTATTTATGGGTTCCAAAGGGAGCGTGGCACATACAAAGGCCTAATTGTGTCGGGCAAGGGCTTTGCCTGGTCGGCATGCAACAGGGTTTTTTATGTCCTTAACAGTGCAAACAGGGCCTTCCAGATTTACACCCACACATTTATAGTGGACTTTAAAGAAAAAAAAAAAAGGCATGTTTCACCCTGACTCTGTGAAAGTCAATGACGTAAAAATAACAACGCAATATGCCAGAGAGAGGCTTGTAAGCCAAAGAAACGCTAATTTTGATGAATCACCGTGAAAAAGGCCTGAGAGACATCAAGTGATATTCTCTAGAACATTGTGCTAAGCTGTGCGGGACACACATTAATAAACATCTTGCGCAGACGATCCTGGTTGCTACCATTAAAGTGTCATGTTGTCACCAGTAAACATCATTAACTTTGAGCCTTAATAAACAAATCAACAGAGCCCAAGTTCTTGGTCTGTTTCTTAATGCCTATTCTCAATCCAGTGCAGATTTCTCCCGTCACAGTCTAAACCCCAGTGCAGACAATAATTGCAGGAAAGGGGTTTCCATGCTCGGCTTCAGTTTGCAGAGCAGAAATCTTTATCAAACGCTTCTGGGAGGCGGGCGAATAAGGATATAAGTAAATCGTATTTAGCTTCAATGAATAAAAGGCCTAAGAGATCCCTGGTCTCGAGAAATTAGACCTTTCCCATTTGGCTTTCCCAAAGTACAGTTTGACAATGGTAACTTCATACATTCTGCTCCCCATCTTAGAAACTCCTCGGAGCACTCTCAGTTGAAACATTCCAAATGTCAAGTCAAAGGAAAACGATTGTGCCAGTGGAATCAAAGATCTGAAGGAAACATAATGGCAACTTGTGTGCAAAGGATCTTCAATTATGTACTCTCTCACTTTGGGAAACAACGAAATTTAAAGTAATGATAAACATCTGTCAACCAAGTTTTCCTACACTACACACCCAAACTGAAAGCAGTCACAATGAGGGGGGAAAATCTTTTCTTTTATTATTAATTTATCAGTGCAATACATAAGCATCAGATGTAAGAGCTGTGTATATGTTTTTCAGTCTATATTCAATTAAACGATTGTTCTCTACATTATCCTTGGCACTCCGTTTTAACAAAGCCCAAGTGAACCTTGTCAAACCCACAAGGTTAACAGTGAAAGTGTAGTAGGTTATTCTTAATGCACGACATGGTTTACACAGCGTGGTTTTAAGCTATTGACAGAGAGAACAGAGTTCTTAAACATGATTAATGTCTTTCTGTTGATAAATTGAGGATTTGTGACTTGCTACCCTTTCAATACGTACAAAATGGCAGTCCCTTCGCCCCCACCAGTTTCACACTTTTTTTTTGGCACATTCTTCAGTCTGTGGAAAGCTTTTAAAGATGCACCCCTTTGGTGCCTAAATGAGTGTACCGTGCATTTGGTGAGTGGGAGCTCAGTTAGGCAAAAAGGAGGATGTCAAGCTCGCAGCGAAGGAGCCCACGGCCAAGGCTTTTTTCTGAGGTAAAGTGCCTTTAGTGTCAACATTCTGTCTTGTTGAGATCTCCGCCTATGCAGTTCCACCCAAATGATTTATAGCCCCTTGACTCTTATTAAAGCCTACGACTGTATCATGGCAGAATGCTGTTTGCACTCCTCTTTTCCAGAGCCCAGATATGGAACAGTTACAAGAGGTCGCCTTTTCCCCCTTCCCCGTTCCATCATAAAATCCCACTTGAAGAAGTTATAACTCATTCCGTCAAGTATCGTGGATTAACATTCCGGCTCCCTGTCTGGAAGAGAGGGCCTTGCCAGAAGTCCCTTGCAATGCATTATCCCCTCACACCCCTACAATCCCCTCACACCCCTACAATCAACTGTAAATAATCCCAAAAAGATAGGACTAAAATAATCCCAACACAGCAAGACAAATTAAACAGCACAACATCAATATTATCAAATTAAGAAGGTTTAGGCCTTATTGATAAAACAGGGCACATGGGGCATGTAATACTAACCACCAAACACAAACATTTAGCAAAGCAAACGCTAGGTTTTTTTTGGAGAGTAAATGGTGTACGAAATCAACTAATCTAATCTCACCCCTATGAATACCTTATTCAGAGCATCTGTGCAAATTTAAACAAACTAAACTCATGATGAGATACAGAGGTAATCCAACCGGGAAAGAGATGGATGGTTAACCTCTTCATCATCACTTGTTTTGGTTCCCATTGTCTTCTAGAGGAATTAAATAAATGTTTGAATTGGTTCTCTTGCACCTCAATGGTGAAACGTCTCAAACAAAGAGCAGATCACCTGGTTAAAGCATCTATTTTGCATGATAGTAGAGATTAAATTGACAATTGACTGACAAAAAAAAACGTATTTACGCGTGTTACAGAGTTTTACTGCAAAATAAAATGTCAAATAAAGCACAAGCAAATTGAGTAAAATATATCAATATATATATATTGCTTCCTTACCGACTGTTTCCATCTCTACTACAATTTGTAGTAAAACGGTTGCCAGGATAATAAATCGACATCTCTCCGGACGATAGGTCACTGTTGCCCGAGTTGCATACATCCCTTCGTCTGTAGTCTAGTCCCTTTACATCCACTACAACAACGGTAAACTCACGTGCAAATGTTTACTCAGGGGTACCAAAACAAAATAAAACACCTTATCACTATGCAATTCTCGTTCAACTTGCTCTTCAGTTGTACAAAAAGTTATCTGGAGAGTCCAGTTAAACACTACAGGGTAAAAGCCACGAAGCACCCCCTCTCGTTCTATCCTTGACTCGGAGTCAATCCCGCTCTAAACGCACACTTCCAAAACTTCAGCGATCGAGCAGCTTGGAGGAGACAGCTGGGGCTGATTAAGGTACCATGTGTCGCCTCCTTGTGCTGAACGTAAGAGCCGCAGCCATACCAGTCAAAGGATGCTCTTATCGGTAACTACAGTCCAAGCTTTGAGCACAACCAAGAGGTCGACATTGTGTAGAACACGGTTTAGCTCATCCGTCCATTTTATGCTCTGAATTGCAATCCTAATCTTTTGAATAAAAATAATATAAAAAATATATAAAAAATATATATATATATATATATATATATATATATATATATATATATATATATATATATATATATATATATATATACTGTATATATACTGTATATATATATATTTACAATGTTATATATTGTAATCATTTACATAGTTGAGGTAATGTTATCAAATGTTGTGTGTGTATATATATACACACACATACACACACACACACACACACACACACACACACACACACACACACACACTACATTTGATAACAGTACCTCACAACTATGTAAATGATAACAACAGTAAGAGTCCATCATTCATTCTAAATCCTTGTCAAATCACATCCCCTTGCCCTATCTCTACACCATGGTTCATTTTACTGTACACACTTTGGTCTTCTGACACACACTTTGTCAGTGTTAGAATGCGCCATAGCCAAATACTAAGGAGAGAATGGTAGCAATTTAGCGTCTCCGGGTCCAACATCCTGACCTGCTGCCGTTCATTAAACCATCTGGCATTGGACTCGCCAGGCCCGAGAACACCACCGTTTGAAGTGACGGACTGCGATGACTCAAAAACCCGCCATTTCACCTCCCATTTCCCTGCTCCTCATCAGGTCCAGAACACATGGCCTTTGGCCTGCCACAGGAGCCCTGACCAGAACCTCCCCACTCCCAAAGCCACAGTCCCAAGGAGGGTGACTTTATCTGGACAAAGAGACTGTCTGTACTCTGCTGACCACAGAGAGATACTACATTAAATAACCCCATTCTACCAGCATTAGGGGGTTGGGAATAAGCAGATGAAAAGATGGGTGTAAGCTGTAGGGTTCATAGACGGACATTTTCAATGGAGCACATCTTTGATAGGCCTGTATCTCTTTGTATGTCTTTGATTGGCGTGCATCTATTTGTATATATTTGACAGGCGTGTATCTCTTTGTATATTTCATAGGCGTGTATCTCTTTGATAGGCGTGTATCTCTTTGTATATATTTGATAGGCGTGTATCTCTTTGTATATATTTGATAGGTGTGTATCTCTTTGTATGTCTTTAATAGGCGTGTATCTCTTTGTATATATTTGATAGGCGTGTATCTCTTTGTATATATTTGATAGGCATGCATCTCTTTGTACAGTATATATTTGATAGGTGTGTATCTCTTTGTATATATTTGATAGGCGTGTATCTCTTTGTATGTCTTTGATAGGCATGTATCTCTTTGTATATATTTGAAAGGCGTGTATCTCTTTGTATATTTCATAGGCGTGTATCTCTTTGTATGTCTTTGATAGGCGTGTATCTCTTTGTATATTTCATAGGCGTGTATCTCTTTGTATATCTTTGATAGGCGTGTATCTCTTTGTATATTTCATAGGCCTGTATATCTTTGTATGTCTTTGACAGGCGTGGGTCAGATAATGTAATAAACCGAATTTGAAGTATTTTCCCTCCAACAGTCTGAATTTTTTTATCTAATTGAATGATTCTCTACAGACCCAATGTACCATGCCATGCAACTGTTTTCCAATAGACAACTTAAAAAGTGATAATCTAATAACATTATTATCTTGCAGAAGAGAAAATCTATTTCAGGTGACCCATATGCATGCTGTTGTACTTGCAATACACTTTATTGTCTTTTTCCTGCATGATTGAATCTAGTATTAAACATTTGGAAACCATTACTCATAGACTGTTTGAGTAGAATAAATATTTATGATCTGGGTCTGTTTTTTCTGATGACTACCAACTTTATTTTCCCCACAGTTGAATATACGATTATTGAAATTGCAACCATGCACAGCGAAACTCATCTACGTCTCCTAGTAGTGGATTATACTCTGAACGGTTTCTTTGAAAAAGTGGTCTCATAGGCTTGCTCCCATTCAGAGACGATTACAACAGAACACTTTATTAGGAAGTTGGCGTCAACATTGATTTGTTCTTTCTCACAGCATTATCAACTTTATATGTAGGTGAATTCATATGTACTGTACCATATTTCTGGTCCATCAATGTCACTTTAATAGTTGTTTTGTCAAAGGATAAGACAAGACAGTTCAAATCCAATACGACTAAATCCAGTTGGCCTCTGATGGAGAGTTGACGTCATTAAACAAACTAAACAACTACTACCCGACCCCTTGTGATGTGACATAATCCTAACCAGGGAAAAAGCAGTGACTCTGTGTTTGTGGAGAGCCAAAGGGAAAACAAACAGACATACTTTTCTCTGCCCTTTGCATTTCCATTGAGACAGGCCTGGGGTGTATGTATGGGTGTGCTACTGTGCAAACATTTTCCCTGGGTGGTCGATTACTTTTGGCCAGCAGTCTGTCAGCTCTCTGATAACATTGTTATGATAATGTAGTTGATTGACAGCTTAACAAGCCGGATGGTGTGAAGTTGGTCTAGGGAAAGGTATGATTTTAGTGCAATATTACATTGTTAGATTAAACAGGGAAAAACACAAAATATGTTTAGTGTGCATATTTTACTCCCCTTACAATCTCTTTAATACAGCAAAAATATGATGCAAAAATTACGGAACAGAAGGAAACTGAACTGCTGAATTCTCTACTTGTACTCATTGGCTCTGGAAAAGATGAAGATCTCTCTGATATAATATGTTTTCCGCACCTTGATGTCCATAAGGAATATATATATATATATATATATATATATATATATATATATATATATATATATATATATATATATATATATATATATATATATATATATATAAGTGAACATATATAATAAGGGAGGACTGGATTATAAATCTGAATGCTTATTTTCCTTCTCAACCACTTTGTTACTTGAAATTAATGGAATATTTAGTTATTAACTTAATTTATACACAGATGTATCTGTCCCTCCACATTTCTCGAACATAATCCTGGCTGCCCAAGTGTTTTTTGAGCACATGCAGAGAACGGAGTAGAGTGGTGAAAACAGAGGATATTTAGAGGTCTGTGAACAGAATGCAGTCTGTGCGGCGGGGATAGAAACACCTCAATTTCTTTCGAACCGCCAAGAAGTTAAATAGTTTCACAGATCCTCCTGAGAATTCCATTTCCAATCACAAGAAAAAAAAAGAAATTTAAGTTGTTACTGCGCTAACCGTATTGCAACTTTTACTCATTTTTGATTCACAAAAATCAAAAAGTAAATATCTTTCCAGCATTATGGTTGAGTTTCCCCTACAACAACTTCCAAGTAAGATGGTTGAGTCATGTTTAATAGCATGTAACTCTAATTGCAGCAACTCAATTCTCTAGGCCTGTTTTGAAGCCTTTTAGAATGATGTCTTTGTCAGCTGATGTGTTGCTGTAGTCCCAGGGGGAAGGTTTTCCCAATGACTAATCTTCCGGCCGCTGTACAAACAAGAGCCCCACTGCCAGCATCAGCGAAAGTCATTTAGACATCTAATAGCTCGTGACCAGAGCTGCTTCATGTAAGGCCTATTGTGATTGCCTGACGTAATGACAGCCTATCTAAATACAACCTGCAAACCATTACGAGCTGAACAGGGGAAGCACATTATGTGTTGCACTGTCGGAGACTTACGGACCTGATCAATGCAGGAGCCCCAGCGGCATGTCAAAGGGTGCCACCAATCACACCCCCGTGGTTCCAATGAGGAACCGTTTGGCTCCTAAACATCTCCACGCCACAGCTTGTAACTGTGAGTGGCAGCTCCGGGGTGTGCCCCTCGAGTTCCGGAGTGATCAAAAGCAATGCAAAATAATGACATTGACACACATGGCAGAAATTGGTGGAATAGACTCATCAGTGATCCACTGCAATTTTCCTGCCCACAAACGTGTCGGAAAAGTATTGACTCCTTCTTGCCATTTTCCATCCCAAACTATTAAATCAATTAGAGACAATTTGGTCAGTCGAGATGGGAATAGCATATGAGTCACCCCTCTGCCATTAAATAAGGTTGGCAAGAATACAATTCTCTTTTATATCAATATTTTCTCCATGTATCAGTCCAGAAAACTACAGTTCCAATCCAAAGTCAATCCATCTGCTCTTGTCATTTTGGCTGAAGGAGCAACCTTCCAATAGTCTCTCCAACTATTCTTCAGGATTAGGGTGACAATCCTATTATTCTGGCCCCATTTCTTCCAGAAAGAAGAAAAAGAGAATTAATTTGTTTATTCCTACAGCCCCCAGGAAGGTCTTCGCCTTGCTGGAAACACTCACTCTCTGTAATGAGTCTGGAGACCGTCCTGCTTAACTTGGCTTGTTGGTTAATGGAAAATAAGATGACTCCCTGTGCTTGCATCCAAGAGATTGTCTCAGCTGGGAGGGCTTTCAGTAATATCTGTCCACCCATCCTAGTGTTGGATTCCTTTCAGCATGGCTAGCTGAGAGTATCGGCCGTTTTGGTACAATATATTAGATTACGGTTGGTTTGAAGTAAGAAAGAAACCTGTTACTGGTAGCAACGTTTTGTGTGTGTGTGTGTTTGTGAGGCTGTGTAGCACAAATGCTTGAACTGATCCAAGGACCAGAGGAATTAAAACTTCTCTGATCAAATTATATTGTGGGGTGTATTGTTGTTTGCTTTAAAATATGACTGACAGTGATATAGCCAGCTTCGCTGTGTGTGCCACTCTGAAGCAAATGCAATGACAGCAGCAAAAAAAACAACAACACATTGAATTGAAGAACACGCTCCAAAACACACGAACGTTCCTTTTGTATGGTGGTTTTATTGGGGACAAAAGGGAGGGAAGGCACATGGTCAGTGTAGAGGCTGTAATGTGGGTGGAGGTGTCCAGCGGGGAGAGAGGTGTGAGGCGGTGGCGGGGCAGAGGAATCATGTGATGACAGTGGGGCCCGCGCGGCCGGTCCTCTCGTGGAGCTGAGAGACCTTCAGGGCAATGTCCACCAGAGGAGCCAGCATGACCTGCGCGTGGGAAGGACACGGCATGTGAGTGCTACCCGCTCGGCGTTTCGCTCAGACCCGGGGAGAAACTACGCTCCAAACGCTTTGAAATGTACAGGCATTTTCAAATTGACTTCCGGTGTACATGTGCAGTAGCAGTCAAAGGTTTGGATACACTTTATCATTCAAACTCTCCATTTAGATTAAAATATGACGTATAGAATCATCACTTAGACAGAAACACCAAAAACAGGTAAGAAGGGCTGATTACGATGGTTTCAGCTCCAGCCAAGCTTTCTTAGGGCTATTGAGACCGCACAACAGAGCTCATTCTAGTCAAGTCCAGGCTGAGATTAGCTGCAGGCCGTTACCTGTGGGTCCTGGTAGATCTTCTTGGGGTCCTTCTCATAGCTGTCTATGTAGAGCCTGACGGTGGCCCCTGCGCTGCCTGTCCCGCTGAGGCGGAATATAACCCTGGAGCCATCAGAAAAGACGATCCTCAGACCCTGACACACACGTACGAGAGAGACAAGACAAGTAAAGTAAAAGTTTACGATGGGTCAAATAAACCAGAAACGTGGGGGGAGAAATGTTGATGTTGAAATGTTGATAGCATAACACTACTAGAATGTGTTTAGATTTGAAACCAGGCCAAGCTCTGGTACCTGGTTCTTGGAGACACTGCCGTCAACAGGGTCTGTGTAGGCAAAGTTGTCTGCGACAGCCACTTGATAAGTTTTATCACCGGATGAGAACTTCTTGCCCACAAAGGATGGGTCAAACATGGTGGCCTCCAGATCTTTAATCATCTTGTTGGCACCGTCTGACTCCACCTCCTCGTAGTCATACCTAGAGAAGGACAGGGGGATGGGTAGAAACACTCCAACAATCAATTGGCAAGGTGGCATCTTTAGTATTACAAAAGAGTTCTCCCAGACTAATTGCAAATGCATTTTATGCTGCTGGCACAGCACCCATCTAGCTCCACTCCAAGCCTAATCTTGAAACTTACTCAATTCAATGGGCCAATTCAAATTCAATGGGCCAATTCCAATCGCTCATAAGGCTACAAAGGCATCACAATGGTTTCTCCATGAGTACACACTTGCTTAATGTTTAATTTATCTGAAAATAATGACTACTCAATGGCAAGGTAAAAAAAGGCTTTGGTCTGCTCTGATTTCTGCTATGCCCAAGGATGCATGGAAGTAGAAATTTTGCCTCTCATTTATTTTTTGCTACTAACAGATTGGACTAAAACTCAATGTGGAAGAAGCACATTTGAATCAGGGAGATGTTTCAGAGAGTAAAGAGAAGACCACAATTTTTAGGGACTTTAATTGGCCTGATGTACAACACAATGTAGCTCTCTGTTTTTCCACCAGAGGGCGTCGATGTACAATGACACCGTCCTGACCTGGTAAAGAAGTTCCTGCCAAACTTCTGCCAGTGGTCCTTCATGATCTCCTCTACACTCTGCTTCCTGGCGGCCAGTATGGACAGCCAGGCCAGCACCGCCCACAGGCCGTCCTTTTCACGGATGTGATCAGAGCCTAAGACACAAAGGGGGCGGGGGGAGAGAGTTGGTTTAGCTAAGACGAATGCAAACAGGCCTGCCACAAGGTTGCTCAAATCGCCAGAACAAAGCAACTCAATGTTAAATTAATTTGTAATTATTATTGAAAACGATTATCCCACTGTCTGCGTTTTTAATCTGGCTAAAGACAATCATTTATACATTGAAGTCAAATAAATTGTAACAAAAAGTTGATAAAAAATAAAACATTGGTTAAGTTATGCATGTAACAAGAGTATTTTGCAATGTATTGTAAGATCCTGTTTTAGGCTCCTCCCACTGTCATAAAAACTGCTCCCCTGATGGATGTGAAGTCATTGGACTAAAACAGTCTGGGTATACAGTGTATATGGCATATGATTCCTCTTCACTAACCAGTGCCAAAGCTCTCCTCTCCACACAGGGACAGCTTCCCAGCATCCATCAGATTCCCAAAAAACTTCCAGCCAGTGGGAGTCTCATAGAGCTGCATTTTCATGGCTTTGGCCACACTATTAAAAACAAATTGTAGCAGAAGCTATAGTAATGTCAACATACAGATATACACTGCTTTAATCACTATGAAAATAACTGACTACCGAACAAGGTTATTTTTGTGACATTACTTGTCAAGGGCTCCACTGGTGGGCATACTGCGGGCCAGTCCCTTGACGCCAGTCTTTTGGAAGTAAGGGATGAGGGTGATGTTGGCTGCGATCACAGCCACAGAGTCGGAGGGGTTGACAAAGAAGCCGTGCTTTCCTAAGACCATGTTACGATCCTAAGGGGAAAGAGCAGATACACCTAGCAATGAACAACTGGCCGGAGGATACAGACTCCATCCTTAATCCCCGATTACGTAGATGGCAAAGGTTTTAACTGCATCCAAATACATCTTGGGCGGACTTCGAAGTACACATAAAAACACTGTAACTGTCCATGACTTACACCATCACCGTCAAAGGCTGCTCCCAAGTCATATTCTCCACCCTTCATGGTGTTGACCAGGTCAGCCGCATAGGTTAGGTTGGGGTCGGGGTGGTGGCCACCAAAGTCCTCCTTAGGGACACAGTTGATGGCAGAGTTGGCTGGAGAGCCCAGCTCCTCACAGACGATCTTCTTCACGTAAGGCCCAACCACTGTAAAATGGATAGGGGTCATTGTCTATTACCTCCTGGTGACCTAGTGAAATAGTCCACGCGTTTTTTATTGCCTAAAAATACATAAAACTGAGCTGTTGTTATCGAGATCATAATAAACAACAGAAAACACCAAGCAAAAAGGCTATTATTTTTTAGTTAAGTGAGGAATTAAATATGTGTGTTCAGTACCTCCGTGCATGGCATCCAGGCGTACGTTGATGTGATTGGCTCCCGACAGGAGCTCCTTCAGGGCAGCAAAGTCAAAGATTCCCCTCAGCATATCAGCGTAGGCATCTACTGAGTCTACTATCTCCACTGGGGGATAACACCAACCAACATGAGAGAGGCAGGCTAGTCAATCATCAGCAAACATGGCTGTTGAAGTGCACCTACAGTTTCAACAACCAAGTCAGACAATTTAGCACGGCTATACGAATTGATTTCAACAACAAGAAGGGTTTCTAGATTTGCTACCACATGCCATTGTACCTGTAAAGGGCTTGAATGTGTCAACCTCAAAGGTCTGTTTGCCGATCTGGGACAGGTCCACCTTGAGCTCGGGGCAGATGGAGTATTCCTGTAGGGTTTTACTGATTTGGAAGATCTTTTCAGTGATGCCCTCTGGAGCAGGACCTGAGGACATCGCAAAGGAAAGTGGATTACATGTGGCTGAGCAGATATTTGGGCAGCTACTTTTTTTACTCCGAAATTACATTAACATTATACTTTATGAAATATTCATCATGAGGACCCCGACAGTGTTAGCAGTTTAAGGTACCCCTAATTTAGGAAATACAAATAAAAATAGGTCTTTTATTGAGACATTTCAGGACGTTAAACGATACTGCAGCGCACAATGAGAAAGGTATTGAATGTTGTTTTGTTTACATGTTCACTACATGTTGTGCAGTCAGTTTCCTCTCCCCTGGCTCTTCTCCGAGCTCACCTCCGCTGGATATGTTGTACTTGATGCCAAAGTCTCCATTGGGGCCTCCGGGGTTGTGGCTGGCCGTGAGGATGATTCCTCCCACCGCTTTGATCTTGCGGATCACACAGGAGACAGCAGGGGTGGACATGATGCCGTTCTGCCCAATGACAAGGTGGCTGATCTGCAAGAACACACATTTGTTTGTACATTGTTCTCTTGAAAAACAACAATTCATTTTTATTTTATTTTTTTAGAAATGTAGTCAATTGAATTTAATGAATGCAGCCCCCTCTCTTCAGCCCTGCCATTATGAAGGACAACGTGACAGTAGACAGCCACACCCCTTTCTGTAGTCTCACTGCCAGGAAATTAATGAGCATTGTTTTGGAATAGATTAACCCTTGACATGTCTCTTAACACAAGTAAACTTGGGTATGTGCGTGAAATGCCCAAAACACTGTAGCATGCAACTGAACTATTCTGCACACTTCCATGAAAGATCAGATGGAGGTCATTTGGCATGAGTCCGTCTAGGAACTCCATAGACCCATATCAGGTTCACTGATAGGCTGTGTGATGAGTCCGTTCCTCTACTCCCTATTCACTCACGACTGCAGACCTGGACATAATTCCAACACCATTGTCAAGTTTGCAGATGACACCACAGTAATTGGCCTCATCAAGAACAACGATGAGTCGGCCTATAGGGAGGAGGTGGATCGCCTGGCTGCGTGGTGCGGCGACAACAACCTCCTGCTCAACACCAAGAAGACCAAGGAGCTCATAGTGGACTTCAGGAGGAATGCTGACACTCATCCACCCATCCACATCAATGGTGCGGCAGTGGAGTGTGTGAACAGCTTCAGATTCCTGGGGATCCACATCTCACAAAACCTCACCTGGACAACCAACTGCTCCAACCTGGTCAAGAAGGCTCACCAGCGGCTCTTTTTCCTGAGGAGCCTGAGGAAAAACCACCTCTCTTCAGACATCCTGGTGAACTTCTACCGCTGCACCATCGAGAGCATCCTAACCAACTGTATTACAGTTTGGTATGGGAACTGCTCTGTCGCGGACCAGAAGGCGTTGCAGAGGGTGGTGAAAACCGCCCAGCGCATCGCTGGAAGCCCCACTTCCTGCTATAAAGGACATCTACAGGAAGCGTTGTCTTAGGAGGGCCATAAACATTAGAAAAGACTCCTGCCACCCAGCACATGGACTGTTTGCCCTCCTGCCCTCTGGGAAGCGCTACAGGAGCCTACGGACCAAGACCACTAGGTTCAGGAACAGCTTCTTCCCCACAGCTGTCTCCCTGCTGAACTCTGCCCCCCATGCCCCACCCCACCCCTAACCCAGACACACGGATCTGAGCACCAGGACTCTACCAAGTATCATTGCACTACTGTAGATATGCTGTTTATAATGTAAATCATTTTCCCTGCACTACTGTACATACAGTATACTATATATTCTGTAGATTATGTAAATCATCCATTGCACTGTACTGCACTGTACATACTGTATACTTAACATTCTGTAGATAATGTAAATCACCCACTACTGTACACTACTCATATCGTAATTTATTTATACGGTTATCATAGCCTGTTCATAGACATAGATATAGACACTGCACATATGTATATCTTTTTTTATATCATTTCATACTGCACTTTGTAAATTATGTTATTTAAACACTGCTAAAAGCACTTCTGGTTGAGATGCAATCTGTATTTCGTTGCTTTGTACTTGTGACATGCGCAATGACAATAAAGTTGAATCTGAATCTGAATCTGAATCTGAATCATACGTTGGTTGCCACTTGCATTGCAATAATATGGAATAACTATTTATTCATTCATTTTAATATACTTATCCATAACCTGTGCAATGTTCCAGTAACCCTGTCCAAAAATTGCTAAACAAATTGATTAAAAAAAGAAAACATGAAGCACAACGTAATCGAGGGCTTAAGTGTGCAACAACGTATTTTCGGCAGAAGCACGACAGTGTATCAAACTAAGCTGGCAGTATAGTTGTGGGAAGTGCAACAGGGTATCACCGAAGATGCTCTGTTACAATATTTGGGTTGTCGTTACTATTTAGTTAGCATGCTAGCTTGCCGAAATGCTACACGATTTAAGGCTGCAAGCTGCAAGGTCTAAAAGGGAACCATCTGTACAGCCAACAGCTTTATTTACTGACCCCATTTGCAGCAGCAATCTGGATGATCAGCTGAATTGCGTCTTTCATGAAAAACCTGCCATCTCCTCCCACTACTAGAGAGGCTGCCTGGCGCTCCGATGGCTCAATGACAGATATAATGCTTTGAATGAAGTTTTCCGCATAGTGCTGGTTCTGCTGAAACACTGTCACCCTTTTCCTTAAGCCACTCGTCCCGGGTTTCTGGTCGGCGTAGGCCTTGGTTTTCACTACCGTTATTTTTGTCATTTTCCCCAACAAATATGCCGTCCGTGTGATCCGCGTTTTCAGATGAGGCGAATGCGCAAGCTGTGCGTCCAACTCCACACGTACACACCCGTCTGCCCTCTCTGAACAGCTACTCCCCCTTTCTTACCTTAAAGGGGAACTGCATAATGTTTCTAACAGGCTGTCAAATGAACCGCTATGATGGTGTAAATATGTGAATCAAACAGATCGTTTTGCCACTGCAACCCACTTGCTTCTCAACATTGCATTGAGTTATCAGCACCCGGCAATCAAACTCAAAGTTACAAGCATTTAGTTCTTCGGAAATTCATGTTCATAGGAATGAGGGCAACATTAACATAGCAAACAAAAACGATTGCCTCCTATTACTTTGGCACAATTGAAAAACACAAGGGACCATTCACCAAAACCAAACATACTGTCATGGCACTGCCATAAGCACATTTGTCAAGCTATAAAATGTTATACAAGTGAATAGCTACACAAATCTATGTCATTCAGTATCTTAACCTTGAGACTGAGATGTGCTGGCTGTTGTTGTGAAAGAGACTGGGGTTGGTGTTATTTGCTCATTGCATCATGGTGTGTTTGAACATCCCCCCTAAAGCAGAGCAGGGGTTATCATCAGGAACCATTGCAACTACTATGTGATCTTTCCTCTGTATACTTCAACACAACGGCATGTTTTAAAAGTGTGTCACCGAATAATGCCCACAGTTATTAGCACCACAGCAGACAATCAAAACAGGTTGGGAAAATTACAAAAGCTGTTCACGCTTTATTGATTCAAAATTAAATAAAAGGAGCACTTCATCAATAATTTCATTCAGAATTGGCATAATAATAGTGAGTAGAAATTTGTATTTTTTCAAATGTGTATTTGTTCTTGTCCAAGGTACACATAACGACTGCACTGCACTTGTAAAGTGCCCCAAACTTCCCCCAGCGAAAAATAAAGAGTAGGGCCAGAGGGAGATTAAAATGCATCTCGAATGTCATGTGACATTTAGTCGGAGCCTCTATGGTTACATTAGAGAAAGTCAAAGGGCAAAATAATGGCCAGAGCTATAAATAGAGGTTCAAGACTGGGCTGAGCCGCAAAGGCCACACCGAATAAAACTTAGACCAGAGTGCTATGCAAAGGAATGTGTTTGAGGGCCAGGCTACTGCCCTCACAGTTACACCAAGAATACAGAGCTGGTGGAGTGAGTACATGAATGGCCTTTACTCTGTATCTTATTCCAATCTGTAAGTCTCTGACTTCAACTACTATAGCTAGCTAATGATAATGTAACATAACAATTTACTTTATTTGAAGCTTGATTTTAGAAATGTAATACATGTTACTGATAATATATCTGACCACAATTTGACATAAGGTAGTCACTTATAGGCTGAGTCTCCAAGACTACCATATCACCTTTCGCATTAGGCCAGTGGTTATTATTACCGAACAACACCTCCCTGCCTTACCCAGGGCAACGTTCAACGCCAAGCAGCATTTCTATTTCCTTTTGTTTTCCCAGTCAGAAGTGTCACAGGCCTGGTCTCACCATGTGTGGGGTGGACAAGGGCTGGATTGGAACATTCGTTCATATCGAGCTCTTCAACATTTCTCAGGCTGTGTTTAAAGTATTGGGAAGCTCTTCAGCATTTCCTAGGCTGTGTTTAAAGTATTGGGAGGCCACTAAGCTGAATTGACAATGACAAACATATTTCATAATATATTGTTAGCATCATGCCCGCCCCTCCTGTGTATTAGTCGGGTACAGATTTGTTTCTATTGGTAAATCGCAGGTATTATTAAATCACTGGCAGGGGATGATGCTCTCCACGCAGCTGTAGGTCCAGTCCTGACGCTCATTGAGGGGCAGGACATGCTGGCACACCTAGGAAAATAAGAGACGGGCTACTGAATCATTTTAGGCAAACAGAAAAGAAAGAAAAACCCCAAAACCTGACACATTTACTTTGTTCTTGTTGCTATGAAGGAGTAGACAGGAAACGCAACAGAAAATCTCACCGCCTTGGTCCTAGCCGGCACTTCCACAGCGAACACACTCATGCCTCTGCTGCTGCAGCAGTTCTTGCTCTGCTCGTTGTTCACATGGACGGTCACCTTCTGGTCGGTCTGCAATAGATGGACCAGTGGTAAGGACAGCAGGAGAGAGCTAACAGAGGAGCACATTACGTTTTGCTTAAGCTTCGCTAGATGTGTAGACCTTTTTTACCAGCGAACGTTGCCTCATTTATAGTAACTCCCATTTAAAGCCAGCCTCCACTCTGTTCTCACTCCTCCCGCCATTCATTTGAGGTTGTGACAAAAGCATTCTCCGCGGAGGAATTCTGTTGCCGTGTGAGTGAGAATTGTGGGTGCATACTAATGACAGCGTGTGAAAGTGGATTTTAGACTGCAGACATTAGGAGTTATCTCGCAAGCCAAACTGAAGTGGTTTTTCAACAGGGACATACATACTACCATGCTCATGACGATATATCTTGAATAACGCCATGTCTTCAGGTCAAAGGAATCTCTTGTACCTTGTTGGATATGAGGGAGGAGATCCGGTGCTCCCCCTTGTGGGTGTATATGAGGATGTTGTCCTGGCCCCTCAGGGCCCTGGCCTCTCCCCTGGTTGTGATGGACTTCTCCAGGGCCACATTTAGCATCCTTGCACCAGCCTCCAGACTGACCGGCTGGACTGAGAGCTGGCTGCCCTCACAGTGGACATCTATCTGAAAGGGACAGGCCTGGTGGAGGGGGAGGGACACAGCGGGAGGTAAAGAAAATACTTACACGTGCAATCTGTATGTAGAGAGTTATGAGTTAGACAAGGTTGTTGCTGTGTATGTGTTTGTTTTTAAATGTGTTTAAGTCAAATTATTTATTTATTTAAGTCAATACTGTGTATGTGTTTGTTTTTAAATGTGTTTAAGTCAATTATTATTTATTTATTTAATTATTTATGATCATTCCAAGTCCATAAGTACATGTAGGTGTTTGTGTGAGTGGACAAAGTTGTGAGTAAATCAAGATTCTGATGTTGCAGGGTCTGTGTGTGTGTGTGTGTGTGTGTGTGTGTGTGTGTGTTTGTGTGTGTGTGTGCGCAGGTGCGATCCCCTTGGTAACCCACCTCCACCATCTCTAGGGAGCGGTTGTAGCCCATGGCCTCCAGTGTGACCCACAGGTCGGCGGGGTCTCCGTTCCGCTCCCCAGCCTCCATCAGGTTGAGCTCCATGAAGCCCTGCCGAGTCAGCTGGTTTTTCCTGGTATCAAAGTTTTCTGTTGCAAAGTAGTAGGGAGAGTATGAGCCATAAAACACTTCATTAAACAAAACAAATATGAAACTTGTATTTTTATTCTAACGCAAACTAGAATACAAACTTAAATCTAGTCATGACAGCTGACAGCTGACAACTAACAGCTTCTAGAATGAGATGTAGTGACTTTATAGTTCAATGACGGATATCTTTGACAATGTAAAGGGGTACCAGTGACGGTGTGTCATGACCTTTGCACACAGCCCAGGCCTCCTCATCGCACTTCTCCCCACTGGTCCGCAGCTCAAAGAAGTTGTACTCCTCCAGACTGAGCAGGCCATTCCCATCCAGGTCTATGACTTCAAATATGTCCGACAGCACCTCCCTGTGGCAGAACATCAGTAGCACATAGGAAGAAGGCTGGCAACAAAGACATTGACATTGAATGGCAGACCTGAAAACAAGGGATATCCTGTGCACTGTATATGATTAATTTATTCACACGATGAACACACACACACACACACACACACACACACACACACACACACACACACACACACACACACACACACACACACACACACACACACACACACACACACACACACACACGCGGCTTACCTAAACTCTCTGGTGAGGTCCAGCTCCCCGGTGTCCATCCTGTTGACCAGCTGGACGGGTTTAGAGACACTCCTCCTTGTCCTCTTTCTCAGTCTGCAGCCCGTGGTGAATGGCAGGAGGTAGTAGGTGCCAGCACTCAGCTCTCCCCTCCACCCACACTTCTGACGGACACGCGGCAGCAAGAAAAATGGCAACGCTCAACACCGGTAGTTCAAACGAACGTGCACACTGGCACACGCACAAAACATCCTTGTGACACCAACAAACCCTTACCTCCTTGTCCCTCGACTCTGTGAAGCACGCTAAAGTGGATTCCTCGTGGCTTTCACTCGCCGACACCACAAAAAGAGCCATGTCCACCGTCATCCAGGATGAAGGCTTTTCTGAAACCACAAGGGATTCCCGACATTGGGATAATCTGATAGTTTCAAGCTACAACACCAACACAAGTGTCAACACCATCCTTCCGACGTGAATTTAAACTCAACATCCGTCTGCCTTACCTTGCCTCTGGCTCATGTTACGAGGCTGGACCGTGAGGTAGACACTGGTGGTCTGGGGGAGATGGAGGCGGTACTGTAAGGAGCTGAGGGTTCCGTCTTCCTCCAGAAAGAAACACCCCTTCACACTGCTCTGGTTCCACTTCTGGAAACCAGGGAGAGTATCACCTTAAAGCAACTACAGCAACTTTTTTGTATCACGGTATTATCAATACATGTCCCCTGATAGCACATTGTAATGTCTATGGGGGAATTAAGCAATTGCGGTTCAGACCAGTCCTCTTGAAGTCTCAATATTAAATACTCATTTTGTCTGCCGCCGGGTACAATCTCCCACGAAACTGTGACATACTGCTTTATGGCACAAGGAAGTGTGTCACTAAATCAGGAAGAGAAGCCCACACTTGGAGTACAGTCGTTGATCGTGCTAGCGATTTGCAGTGACCGTGAGCATCCTGCACGTCTTCTTTGCAAGGGTTAGGGAACCAAGCACCGGTACCGTTACACCAATCAAACTGTAGGGGTCGCCAAAGTCACCTCCTACATGATGCTGCCTATAGCAACTTTAACTGGCTACAGAATAAAATAAGCCCAATGCAATTTGGATAGACAGCACTATGGATTGGCTATGAAGCCGGCCTTAAAGAAAAAGAAACAACGTATAATAAAGGAAGTTTACAAAAGGCTCGAGTCTCTGTTCAAAATATATAGTAAGTACTATTTTTGTGAGACAGTAGTTACTGTACTCCACTCACATGCACTTCGAAAAGCATATTCATAATTTCATGCTTCAACACCTGTGTACAAAACAACACTATACACTTCCATAAAAGAACCACAAGATGGCAACATAGTAAGGCTACGTGTCAAACAAGGGCTACAATAAAGCACATTTTAGGGAGTGATATGGCAAATTAGGCTTTATTCATCTTCATTCTTTGGTAAACATAGGCTATTCAATCAAAGTATCAACACCATTTTGGCCATTTGAGACTATTTATGAACTCCACCACTTCTTTAATTTTGAAATTCTTTCAGCTTCTGTCAACCAGGAAATTGGGTAATAATTCCAAATAGGAGAGAATCATCAAAATAAGGAAAGGCTAGTTGAAGCCATCGGAGACGCATTAAACGAAATACTGTTGATGTGGACATACTGTAGGAGAACATTGTGGGCAACACATAGCGTGAAATAGCCTATACATCTTATAAGGTGCTCAATAAATCAGCAAGTTAAACAAAGAAACAAACTCCCATAAAGTCGGAAGATGTCACTTCTGAAAAGAAAAGCCATTTTCCAAACGTATTTATGTTGGCTGGCGAGATGTGAAAGGGATCAAACCATAACACTTCAGTGGTTTGTCCAGCCAGTGCCAAATAAGGAAAACCGCCCCGAGCACCGATGTCCACTTTAAGAGATCCTGAAATAAAGCTACACGGAGACGGGGTCAGCCTCATGCAGGCCCCTGTCACCTCCTTCAGCCAGGCCAAAGATTTACAGCCCCACGGAGTGCCACAAACCCAACACACCCAAACAAAAACCACTCATTCCCAGGTCCCAATTATCAAACCTGGCCTCTGCCATAGCGCCAATATAAGGAGAGGGACTTCTAACCAGGCAATCTCCTGACACACATTCTTTAACCCGCTGACTGTTGCGCCCTTTCCAATCTCGCTCTGACCTCGGAGGGAGTGGAAGCAATTATATTTTTGCAGTAAAGAAAACCTGGGCGAGGTTAAGTCAAAAAGAGTGAAAACAAAGAAAGGGGGATCAATAGCAACACTCTATATGTATCGATCCGGCCTAAATTTGCCACAAAAAGGACAAAAACAACAAAGCAACAGCAACGTAGCCCTGTCTTAACAAAAACAGAGAACCACAGACATAGGCAGTCTGAATCGCCGGTAAAAGTAATAGGCCATGTACTAGGTCTTTTTTAACTTCTACATTAATGAAAGCTGGAACACCATGTTATTACATATATCACATTGCTTTAAACATACAACCATGTCATTTGGTAAACCCCAATGCAGGGCCCCATCGGATCAGCATGAGCGGCGCTTTACCGTGCCGTAACATACCCCATGTTTAGTGCAGTAGCAAGCCATGTGAGTTGGACTAAGCCCGTGCTTCAAAAACGTACCTGTAAAGCTGTGGGCTCAGCCAATTTGTTGCTCCTGCTGCCACCGGCTGTCATGGTGATAGAATTAGACAGCGATGAGCGTCTGCTGCGGGCCGAGGAGGGGCGGGATGACGATCTGCTGTCTGTCACAAACACACACAGTATGGAACAACACTGATATGCAACACATCTAGTCTGAATGTACAAATAAGATGGACATATGGTTGAAGAGCGCAAACATTTCCCACACCGTAAACATCTTGACCAAAACATAAGGTTGGCCCTATATCTGTTCGAATGGAGATGGGTTTAACATACTGGTTGCCCTTTGGGGTTTAATTGTAGGTGTATAAAGTTCAATCTGGTTTAATTAATTATGGAAGCATTCTTTATTACAAATAGCACCATCACAGGCTTTCCAATCCTTTATCTCGCACAACTCTGTCCCAAACCCCTGATTGCAGTGGGGAAAAATACAATTTCAATAATTAGAGGCTTAATTGTTTCCTAGACCAGTTGAGAGGCAACGTAATGTGATTCACTTTAGATCAAGAGAAACAAATAAGCCCTCAGTGATTTATTTGTGTCGATTGCAGAATTCTGTTATAAAGGAACCAATGCAAACTGTTTTGAGATACTAGACAGACATAAAAACGAGCCTAGCAAAGCCTCTAGTAAAGCTGACACGTCTATGATATTACTTAAAAACACACATACAGTTACTCTTGACATGCTTTTGATTAACATGACCAAGGAAATCACTTGGTCGAACAAAGAAAAGCCCTTCGTTCACAGGCCGTCATCACAAACCAACCTGCACCGGTGTTAGAACCCTGTTCAAATGTAAAGGTCATAAATCAATACTGCAGAGAGGCACAATAATGTAATAATCCCAGCACTATCTCAGAACCCATTTGTTTTTCCGCAGTTTTGGTTGTCGAGCGAGCGGGGCCCTCCCTGTGTAATCCCTCATGATCTACTCCACACAATGGTGGGATTTTCCAATCAATACCGTGAACACAGACTGCCCACTTAAGGCAACCCACTCTAGTCTTTTCATCTCTGTCAGACCTCGGCTCCCCCTCATTGGGGAACATTGGTCTACTCTGCCTCCCCGGGAGCCTCTGTCCACCTCTTAATGACAACCATGATTACCCAAATCACCATACTTTACAATGCCCTCCCTCCAAACCCACCACTCTAATTGGGAGTAGATTATGATGTATGAATCGCATCTTCGTGAGGTGATTTGTCATGGTGAGCAAAATATGAAATCGATCCGTAACAGAGGCGCTCGCAGGGAAGGTGTTTGTACTGTGTAAGTTGTAAGCTTCCCTAACAATGTCCCAGCTTCGGTTACTACCTCCATTCTGACACGTGGGAGGCCTACCTTTCTTCTCCGATTCCTGTCTAGGGGCCTCCGGTGGCTGAAGGACGGCTGCTGACGCTAGGCTCTTAGCAGGACTGTCAGTCTGGTTGCCAAAGTTCTGCCTCTTCAGCTTGGCATCAGCCTCTAGCCTCTCCAGGGCTGCAGCTTGACACTGTTCTGCTGTGGACACCAGCAACCGGCAGAACTGACAGGGAATCAGTCAGTCAGAACCAGCCCCCTGACAGGTGTTGCTTCTCTTGGCACAATGAGGTATAACAGTAATAAAGTGAAGCCAATCGTGCATGTCAAATCTCACCTCTGCATACTCCAATTTCCCGTCTTTGTTAGTGTCTGCTAAAGAAAAAATGGTGTTCACCTCCTCCAGGGACATTTTCTCTCCTTTCTGAAAAAATCAGAATGTAATATTATCAGAGAAATTACTAAAATACAGGCAAATGTGAAAAAACTGTGTATAAATAGCCTAAACGTTCTCCTTACGGAAGTAAGCACTTTCTCCAGTTCACTGTGAGAAATACAGCCATCACCATTAATGTCAATTTTTTTGAAGGCTCTCATCAGCTCATTCTCTTCTGTTGGCATCTCGTTCTTAAGTATCTCACAGAAATCGTCAAAGTTTAGTTTAGAAGTTATTGGGGTCCAGTACTTGTTTACAAATGCCTGGGATGGATTTCTACCGGCCTGCTGGAGAACTGGGATAGCCAATGATTAGCTGACTAGCGGCCACTCATAGCAAGTTACCTGTATACATATCATTTGATATTATTCGTGAACTTACACAAACATTGGTATGTATAGTGTATGTATGTATGTATGTATGTACAGTGCTGTGCAAAGGTATTTGCCCCCTTACAGATACTTATTGTTTTTGCACATTTGTCACACTTAAATGTTTCAGATTATCAAACAAATGTTTATATCAGACAAAGATAACCTGAGTAAATACAAAAAGCTGTTTTTAAATGATGATTTCATTTATTAAGGGAAAAAAGCTATCCAAACCAACCTGGCCCTATGTGAAAAAGTAATTGCCCCCCCTTGTTAAATCATGAATTAACTGATATTAACAAATTTTTGGGAAAGCTGAGTTCAATTTCACTAGCCACACCCAGGCCTGATTACTGCCAGAACTGTAAAATCAAGAAATCACTTAAATAGAACCTGTCTGACAACATGAAGTAGATCATGCCCCGATCTGAAGAAATTCAAGAACAGATGAGAAACAAAGTCATTGACATCTATCAGTCTGGAAAGGGTTACAAAGCCATGTCTAAGGCTTTGGGACTCCAGCGAACCACAGTGAGAGCCATTATCCACAAATGGAGAAAACATGGAACAGTGGTGAACCTTCCCAGGAGTGGCCGGCATACCAAAATTACTCCAAGAGCACATCGACTCATCCAGGAGGTCACAAAAGAACCCAGAACAACATCTAAAGCACCGCAGGCCTCACTTGCCTCAGTTAAGGTCAGAGTTCATGATTCAACAATAAGAAAGAGACAGGGCAAACATGGTATCCATGGGAGAGTTCCAAGGCGAAAACCACTGCTGACCAAAAAGAACTCAAAGGCCCGTCTCACATTTGCCAAAAAACATCTTGATGATCCCCAAGACTTGGGAAAATATTCTGGGGACTGACGAGACAAAAGTGGAACTTTTTGGAAGGTGTGCGTCCCGTTACATCTGGCGTAAAACTAACACAGCATTTGAGGAAAAGAACATCATACCGACAGTCAAACATGGTGGTGGTAGTGTGATGGTCTGGGGCTGCTTTGCTGCTTCAGAACCTGGGCGACTTGCCGAAATTGATGGAACCATGAATTCTGCTCTCAACCAGAAAATCCTGAAGGAGAATGTCCGGCCATCAGTTCGTGACCTTAAGCTCAAGCGCACTTGGGTTATGCAGCAGGACAATGATCCGAAGCACACCAGCAAGTCCACCTCTGAATGGCTCAAAAAACCCAAAATGAAGGTTTTGGAGTGACCTAGTCAAAGTCCGGACTTAAATCCGATTGAGATGCTGTGGCATGACCTTAAACAGGCCGTTCATGCTCAAAAACCCTCCAATGTGGCTGAATTAAAACAATTCTGCAAAGAAGAGTGGGCCAAAATTCCTCCACAGCGATGTGAAAGACTCATTGCCAGTTATCGCAAACGCTTGATTGCAGTTGTTGCCGCCAAGGGTGGCACAACCAGTTATTAGGTTTAGGGGGAAATTACTTTTTCACATAGGGCCAGGTTGGTTTGGATAGCTTTTTTCCCTTAATAAATTAAATATTCATTTAAAAACAGCTTTTTGTATTTACTCAGGTTATCTTTGTCTGATATAAAAATTTGTTTGATAATCTGAAACATTTAAGTGTGACAAATGTGCAAAAACTATAAGTATCTGTAAGGGGGCAAATACTTTTGCACAGCACTGTATGTATGTATGTATGTATGTATGTATGTATGTATGTAACAAAAACAAATGTCATGGCATTTTTATTTCTTACCACGACATAATTGTTCTTTTGAAGTGATATTTGTCAGACTAGATCTGAAAACAGTCAGGTAGGCAGCTCTACATTGCATGTAGAAAGTCTCTTCGTGAGCGGCATGATACTTTGGCATTCCAAGAGGAGGAGATGATGCTTGAGCAGACATTCTAGCATTGTATCAAGAGAGCAACGTTATTACCATATTGTCCTCTTTGGCAATAGATAGCAACATTAGACACGCCCTCTTTGGCGTACAACTAGTAACATTCAAAGCGTTACCTATGATGTCTTTCATTATTGATTAATCGAAGACAAGGGCTTGTTAATGCAAAAGACACACATAGGGTTAGCAACTAGTTGCAGCAGTACAGGCGACTGTAAGCGGTAAACGGTGCACAATACAAAAACTACATATTATAAGGAATGCAATTTTTACCTCAAAACTTGATACGCAAAAGCTTATGCTGCAAATCCCTCTCACCCAGCACTGTTGGCTGGTGTTGCTATGTAAACAATATAATGTTGGTGGTGCACTAGAAATAGGAGACCGAAGAAACACTTAAACTTTAAAACTGTTCCCGTTTTATTCACGCTATTGTATTTGACTAAACATATACCGAACCTTTCTACGTTATTCATAATCTGATATTAGCCTCTATTCAATAAAAATAAAGACTCCTTAAGTTAAGTGGTAAAATTATTTTAGAAAAAAAAGCCGGCCAGATTGTTGAAACCGAATGTGATTGTGAAAACGAATATGTGGAAGGAGGACACATTTGAAAATGTACACGCGCCAGTTTCTCAGTCGATAATAATTATTCTCAGTGAAGTATTTAGCTGTTCTTTCATATTCTCTGAATTAAGATGTAAATGAAACACCAAACATGCCGTAAGTAGCTGCATGTTCCTATGCGTTTTAAATAATTGTTCATCAGTCTCATAATGCCAGTGTGCATTAAGTTGATGAACTGTAGCTTTTGAGTTTTGATAGTCTTAAACTCCAACACTTAGGCCAAGAGTTACCAATTTACAAATAATGTGCGTAAGATTTTTGTTTGCATACACCAGAATTGGTAGTTTCCTTTGACCGCCTGGTACAATCTGACGGTCGGCAGGCTTAACGTTCTTTACATTGACAAGAGTAAATGGCAGCACACTCACTCACGTCTAATTACTGATAGATGTGTAAATTTAATGATATTAATAACTAATAATGATCTGTACTGATAATCGTTTTTGCGAGAGATTTCTTATGAAGGCATGAGTTGTCAGTCCTGCTTTACCAATAGTCCGGTATGTTCTGTGGCTTTGTGATCATCCCATCTGGATGAGTCAGTCTAAGTTTTTACAAGTAACGTAACCTATCTGTTTTTTCTACAGTGCCAAGAGAGCACTCAATTTGGATGAATTATCTGTAAGTCAATCAATGTATTTTCTGTTTTTTTATGACGTCCCAGCCAACATTTACATGTGGGGCAAAAATGGGTTGTTTTATGAATCTCAAATGGGCTTGTCCACGGGTTTCACTGATCACATGTGTTGGCCCAAATAGGTCATGAGTGGCTTCCAACCGGGCTAGTCTTGAGACCACCAAAAATGCCACCGAAAATATGTGCACTGCCAAAAATTATTGGTGGCAGTGCTAGCAGTTTAATTATTAAAATCATTGAAAGTCATATTTTAGTCAAACAGTTGGCCGATTTTGTTTGATTATTTATTATCTTCCTTTGAGCTACCCACTGGCAGCATTTCTTTCTCTGTCTCTTGCCCGGTATTGTATAATAAAAATACCTCAAGAAAAAGCTGCCACCAGTTTTTGTGCTACTGCCACTAAGTGCCACCAGTGTGAAATGTTAGTCTCGAGCCCTGTATTTGTATGTTGGCTTGGGTACTACTCACCCATGTACTTTCCTGCATAGTTTACCTGGAGCGACAATACCTCCAACTGAAATCAGCAAAGCCCATCCAATAGTCATTACTTGTGATCACATTCCTGACAGATGTCTCTTCAGGAACTCTTCTCCGTGTTCTATTTGCTATTAAACCATTGTCTTTGCCATGTTTATACAAAACAGCACACTCCTGCCAAAAGACCAGCACTTGACACAAGGTTCTCTCCTTTGACTGGTACTTCAAAACTTCGAGCAGGTGAAATGGGGATGTCAGTCACACAAACTTATGAATGGCCATACACAATTGCTTTTAAACTGTTACAAGGAGAGATTTGCATTTGAAATCTCGCTTGGATAATCATGTCAACTCAATATCACACAATTTCAGGCACATACTGTAAATATATACACTGTGCAACTTGTTCCTTGTAAATGCAGCAGTAGCCAGGCCAACAGTTTGCCTTTAGCGGTTTTATCCACAATATTGTACATATATTGATCTATAGTGATGTAGATATACTCCATCTTTTTTTCAGGTCATGCCAAAACACCTACCAACAAACCACATGAGCCCCAGACAGATATAGAAAAGTGAGTATGTCTTCATTTAAACAGGTCTTGTAATTCAGTCATTTGAAAATGCTTGAAAAAGCTGCATTAGTGTAACAGGTGCATATCTCAGCAAGTAAAGGGTTACGTAACTCTTTGGATGAGTTGATTTATTTCAATTGCCACACTGTCCTGATGGTCAAAATGACATATCAGAATTTAATGACAGGAGACATTGGAACGAGAGGGATTCATCACTGGCCAAATTATTAGTGATTTACATACCACTAAAAATAGTTGTATAAGGGGCTTTTAAACGAGAGCTATTTCCTAACTGAAAGCATAGCCATTTGGTGTCTGGTCAATCCATCAAGACAAGCATTAGTTTTGAATTTTATAGTGCAGTCATTTAAGAAAGATCTATTCGATGTTAATATTATGGTCAATGACTTATTTGATGAGCTATGCTATCGTTGAATATAGTCAAATTAATCTTGAATTTGTCAGTTATTGTTTTTCTAACCCACATGGCATATAACATTCCTAATCTCCGCTTTGACCAGAATGCAAACCCTACAAACTAAACTGGGGAGATCCATGTCCGCATTTGTCAAGGCAAGAAAAGAGCTGGAGGAAATAGTGGTAAGTGTGACTTTTTTGTCTTCTGAGAAAAAAGGTGTCAAGTTTTCATCTTGAAGGTTTGGGGGTAGTAATCACTCCTAAAACTGTATTTCCTGTATTGCAAAGGGGCTTTTTTATCATAAAACAGGCGTATGTTGTGTGTAGCCAAATGCTGTGTGTTGTGTTTTGATAAGTCTGCAGAGGGCAGCAGTGAGCTGAGTAGCTTCTTCACGAGAGGGTCTGCTGACTTCATGACTGAACTGAAAAGACACAGAGAGCTGGGTGAGGCAATGGCAGATTATTATATCTACGTAACAAGGTCAACTTCAACACTGGTTCAAAGAAGCGTTGAGGTGTGTTTCTGGAAATGTATTGTTATAAGGTCAACCGGAATGTAATAGTTGTGCTTGTGTAATGGTATTCCTTTAAGATTATTAAAAGAAAAACTGCCCATATTGTTGTATTTGAACATGTTTTTTTTGGTTTCGTATTTGAATATCAATCCATTTTCTCATCAGAATTATTTTTCCCTCTTTCAGTATCGAACGTCGAGTCGGTAAAAGAAAAGGATGATTGTCAGAACCCGCTTCAAGGTAATTGGGCAGCTAATGATTGTAATAAACTTTACACCGCCTTGGAATAAACAATTTTTATTTATACAATTATACCCTTCCCTTCTCTTCATCAAAAACAAACACCCCAAATCTACGGCAGGTGGTTTATTGATTTAATTATTGACATGATTTGCAAGATATGATCTGATCAGTTAAAATTATAATGATGACCTTAAAACGGTCACACGTTGTTAGGAGACCAATTCTGCCTGCATGACAGTAATTCCTCTCGGCCCACCCACAGAAATAGGCAAAATAGTCCCATTGTTTTATTCCATCTTTGTTTCGGCCATGAAGTCCAGATAAATAATGTGCTGTACCAAATTGTGTCAAACGGGATTGTTATGTTTTTGGCCTGTCCCTGTTATAAATGAGAAGGACGGTAAGAAAACATTTTTTGTTCCACTTGTTTGTGCCAGCTGATTGATTTCAGGGTGAGGTGGATGAGAGTCCAGTCACAAGGACAAGGCTTGCGGGGAAGCCTGCCTAAGAAAAGTGCAGTGCCACGGGTCTGCTGGATTTGATTTACAGAGCGTGTGTATCTTTTCACTACTTTCACAGTATCCGCTTAAGTGTGCGGTTGTTTGAGTTCTCAAACAAATATGTACTTTTGAGCCCAAGAGAAAAACAACTTTGTGCACAAACTAACCAGTGATTTGATTCCAAGCCTATGAATTAATTAGATTATTTCAGGCACACATTGTGCCTCCAGCAAAGCAATACTTGTGATCCAATCACATAACAGTGATTTGTGGCCACTGAATAGGACGATTGTTCTGGAGTTCAGCTTGTTTTCCGATAGGGTCGTTGGGAATTGTTTTAATTAGTTCCAGTGAAGGGGGGTGGGCTAACATATGTGTTGCCTTGTGGCTGCGCACCGGGAGCGATGTCACATTTTTTATCACATGGTAAGCGTTGAAATTTATCGGCTGTGCATGAAGCTCCTTACAACAACAAAGTTCACAGCGTCAAAGCAGATAGCCAGGGAGGAGAATTGGCCCCTTGTTGCCCTGACACACACACACATACACATTTTAAGTCAACAAACTGATTTTCAGAGTTGCTAAAGCGCTATGACCTTTATCGGACCTGAGTGTGAAATCCAGACAGATGATGGTGATTGTGTCAGAAGCGTCGGCCTACTCTAGTGTAAAATATTTGTTTCGAATCGCCGCCGCGGAATTCTGTTTTGGTAGGTTCACGTGCTAAATGCACGGCGAGGTGCAAGGGGCTCTGTTGAAAAGGGTAACTGCTTTGTGAGGCCCTGGGACCAGCTCGCTGTGCTGCTTGCTCCTGACCCGCCAACCTTCACATACTCCACAGGCTACTGGTTATTTTTATTCTGCCAGTAGACGTGCCTAACGAATCAATTTGGACCACAGAAGGCTGCAGAAATGCATTTTAGCCCTTGTCTGTTCCCACCAGGGAGGTGTCTTGTCTTTGAATGATGCCAGACAATAATAGGCAATGTGTTTTTCTCACTTCAGGTTTGACACCGTAAGTTCTGTTTCTCCTTAGGGCCGTGGATTTAGCCGAATAGTAACCATGCTGGTTTCCTGTACACCTACACAATACAGGATTATTTTGCAGAATAGATTGCGTATTTTTTTTTATAAACTGTTTAGCTTTCATAACCAAAGTGCACATAACGAATGTAGATTGTCATCATCCAATTTTGTCAATTCGATTATTCTTTTCTTTCGAGGGAAAGCAGCGGATGGCCTGATAAAAGTCCCTCAACTTAATCAGAAACAGTTCAAACCGACAACTATTTAAATGTTTTGTTGTCTTACATTTTAAGGGTACAGAGGTGAACAACGGGGTGTTTTGTTTGTGCAAAGCTCAGGACTAAAGCTACAGGGTCCCGAGGCCCTTTGTGACTGCAGCCTGACTCAATGTGACTCCAGTCACCTGTCAATAAGCTGATGAGCCGGTGTGTGCTGGCCCCCTCAGCTCTCTCAGTGGTGGGCTGTCCCACTGTCTCAGGAACCAGTCGAAGCATCAGTGGCCTTGCAAAACCTTCAGAACTAGCAACGACCTGAGAGCATGGCAACCAGCAAGCAGCGCTGTCCTCTGCCATCTTCCTTATGTCATTAACTGCTTCATTACGAAATTACCCTACCGACGTCAATACTTTCTTATTTGCTTCCTTTGGGTCGTCCCTTACTTCTCTTTCTCACGTCCCCTCACTCCTGTGTCCAGGTAATTCGGTTAGCGAGAGCAGGCTGCTTATTCGTCGAAGGACGGCCGTAGAGTTAAGAGGCGCCTCACAGCGACTCTTTAAGGTTAACAAAAGTTTCAGTAAGCATTCTAGAAAAGTCACTTTTGGTGAGCAATCAGGCCTGTGGGCCCACCATAAATCCCTAAGGGGGTAGCCCAGGCATCACAAAAACCCACGGCGGCTGTATGTGCTGATGACTACAAAATTGAAAAAGAAAGGCCATCATAATTCTGAGGCAAGTAACCCTCAGCAGAGGGTATTGATTATTTGTGTGTGCTGGGAGATTTGGAAAATTCAATTAAAGGAGTTGTGCAAAGGATTCATAAATTCTCCACCTCCAGCCCCGCACCGCGACGCGGTTATGCTCTAAATCAACGTTGCACTTCACAATATATTTTTTTTAGGGGCATAAAAATAAATAACATTTAAACAGTTCTGCTTAGCCCAGAAACAAATTTCGCTTTCGACCGTCGCTTTTTTGCTTTTCGCGACGGGCCAGCTCTGACTTGTGCACATCTCTTAGGCAGTAACAGATTTTTATTGCCGTTTTTCCATGAGAAAAATCCTATATAATCTGAATTTTGAGATGACAAAATGAGGTGAAAGGGGATGCCTCAGCAGTATAAAAATTGATTAGGCCATAGATGGGGCCATGTTGGGGAAGATTTGTATGTCAGCAGTAATGGGCTGTATTAAAGAGAGGATTCCTTAAGATGTCATAAAAGGGAAGGGGCTGTGTCCAGGACACGGGGCCCATGGTGCTGAACTCTCCGGCCCTGCCACATCAATCCTCCGGGGCCCCACTGACACATGCCACCTACCCACTGGGGCTTTCACGCTTTTTGATTAAACACACAGTCACAATTAAAGAAGGGAGTTGTATATTAGAGGCCGTTCTGGCCAAACCAAAGCCGGGCGGCCTTCGATCGGCCTGGAGGTTGCAGAGTATGCAGTCCATAGGTGATGATTTGTGTCATCAGGTGGGCCTTATTGGTTTTTTACCATATTGCCGACCAAGAAAGGGTTTTCTTTCTGTTGCGTAATTTTTCCTTTGGCATATCTTCTGCGATATAACCGATCATTTATTTTCTAGGTGACGCGAGGACGAGCAGCTCTTACGAGTTCCTGAAATCCATAATGGATTAAGTAAGTAAAGTACACAACCTGCCTTCCTCTTGTTAACTAAATGTGAACGCCGACTCGTAATGCCCTGTTCCCAGTCAACGGATTTCTACTGTAATACATAGAAAATGTTTGCTTGTGTCTTTTGGCGTAATATTCCGTGTGCGTCTCTCTCCTGTCCTGTGTAATACGGCGGGGGGCTGGTGGGTTACACTCATGTTTTCCTATTCCATATTCCCCAGGTTTCTGACGCGCCCCTCGCCCGCTGACAGCTCATGGAATAGCTCTTCCCTCTTCGATGGCATTTCCACCGTTTCCCTCCGAGATTGGCGATGAGCGTGCACTCCAACCTGTCAGTGGTGAGGCAGAGATGTCCGCCCGGGACGTCAGTCACGGAGGGAAGGTGTCAGAAAGACGCGCGCTCGCTCCGACAGGTTTACGTTTAGGCCCCCCGACTACCTGGAGAAGCCATCTCCCTCACCACTCACAAATGTTGGTTCTACAATAACTGGCACACGGTGCGGCTGGGAAAATAATGTTCTTTCGGAAAAGGCAACCCGTGTCCCATTAGACCCCATGGTGTATGCAATCTGAATCTGTTCAAGCCGACCGTGTCTCAGCCTTTAAAAAAAATAAAATAAAAAAAAACACCCAGAGAAAACAGGAGCAGGCACTTAGGAGGTGAAAACACACTTGCATACATTCTCACACACCCTCGGTAGTCTCTTTATTTGGCAGCGCCTGGGAAGGCTGAGACCTGGAACTTCCCCGGGCTGACTTAAGCAACAGCTGGTGTGCACTGCAACATTTCCTATTTCTGCCCGCGGTGGATCGTATAGCTTTCACTTTATCACCCTTGGAGGCCACGGCGTGAAGGACAAAGCCAGCATGCCCATAAACAAAACTAATATTTTCATACGGGCCCCTCCGGAGGTGGAGCGAAGGGCCATCGGTGGGACCACAACCCCCCACGCAGACCCCTTGGCCCGGCTATCACGGCTCACCGACTCCTAACTGTTTCCCTGCATGACCCACCTCCCGTACTGGCTCACAGCTGAGGTGACTGTTGACCGAGGGTCTGACCAGCAGCCTGTTTGCTGGGTGCTAACAGACCCACTCCACAGCACTACTGCATATTGGCCATGTTCATTGTGGTGCCTCCTCTGTCGATATTTCTACTCGTTCACAGGGAAATACAATGTGCTGTTCTTACAGAGTCCCCAAGCTATTCATCATGGTGCACTGATTCACTAATTGATTTAAAAATTCTGAAGCCGGGTAAATTATGACAACGTTTTGATATATCCACGGCATGTTTTCCTACTCTTTGCGTGGGCAATCATCAGTTGTTTCTCTCCATTCTGGTTAATGTCAGCCCTTTTTGCCGGTTGGTTATTGGCTGCAGGGCAAGCAGCCACAGCAGATACACCGGCAACCCTCGCTGACCCGATAACATTTATAGTTGTAATGGATTTTTTTTTTAATGCCCGTCATTAACTGGTAGGCAGGGGAGGGGGGGTAAGATATTGCTTGTACCTTTTCTCCCCCAGTGGTATTTCAACTTTTATGACATTATGTTCAGATATATTATCTTCCATCATCTCTGCTTTAGGGTCTGGATCCTGTCACTGCTTTTGTTTTAAAGGCCTTTGGTGGGGATTTTCACACCTTGCGGCTTCTAATGAATCTTTGATGACGCTAAATAAAATGGTTGAAAGATGTAGTTTGTGCCAATCTAATTATTGTCTTTAACCTGGTAACACTATTAGCAATGATTTAACTGGATTCTCGTGAAGAGCATGAGTTTATGGAGAAGACGATGTGACTGATTCAGACCAAAGTGTGTTGCTCACTGTTGTACAAACAAGTTGCTCTCCTTCAAGTGGTGTCAAAAAATCAAGAGAAAGTCCATTTGACAATTGTTTTAATGTTAAGTGCAAAAAATTGAAAAACAGACATATCAAAAAGATGCGTCATCATGATCTCCCTGTTCACATGATTAGGAATGCTTCGGTTTGGTTACCATACATAATTGGTCCTTGTTTTATGGCGACAGAGTCGTTCAGGTGGTTTTCTTCCGACTCTCCCTGGTGGGCGGCTCACGGAGCTGGATGACGGTAAAGTATATCAGCGATCCCAGGAAGTGGAGGAAAGAGAAGGCCGACACCATCACAGGAAACAAATCAGGGAACCTGGCTGGAGGGGCGAGCGCCACGCTCGTAAAGCTCAAGCCAGCCATGGCCGCGATGGACACGTAGAACTGCACGAGAGGACAGATGGGGAGGAGCTCAATGATTTTAATGGGGGGGAGATGACATCACAAATCCTATGCCCAGGCTAACAGTCACCTTACAACTCAATTCTGTTTGATCATTTTGTTTAGTCTTTTCAAAAACATCCATTGACCTGGTCCTCAAGTTAAGAGGAACTTTAGATACATTCATGATAAATCCGACGATCACACTGCTTTTATGCTGTGACCAGTTGTGACGTGAATGCACAAAAGCTTAAACCTGCGTGCCGTTCAAACGTCTCGTGATACGCCCCAGAAGACCATCGCCCCAATCTGCTCCCACAAAATGTATTTACGCCCTGTGTTATGAAAAGGCTTACGCTGCTGGTGGGAACGGGATCAACATTCACGTCTATTTAGGACCTGTGACCCGGGGAGCAGTGAGCTAGGGGGCGTCAGCGCTGCAAACGACGCTGCCCCCCTCCCCCCCCACACACCACCACCACCCCCACCGTGAAATCCTATCGCCATCACTGGGCCTCGTTATTTATGCTGCTTGAGTAAATAAATATATCTAGGCAAACCTGTGTTAATGACACGCTCTATAAAAAGAAGCCTTGGCCTGATCTCCGACACCCTGCCCTGTTTCGCTGTCGCTAAGGGCCGCCGGGTAGACACTTCAGACGCTGCGGAAACTTAGATAAGCGCTAAATTATTCCTTTGGCTTTGGTCCCTGGGCAGCCTCCCTTCCAGCTTTCCTGGTGGCACATGATCTTTATTTATACAGTTGGGGGGCATCTTCTCATGCTGATGCAATTTGGGTCAGGAGGAGCCACGCCTCTGGCATGCGCCACCTGGGGGAGTCCACGCCGTCTTATCACGAGTTCGCCGCAACACCCCTACATCCTGGGTCAAGGGACTAAAACACAGAATGTCTATTTTTCTAGGAGTCCACCGTCACGTACTGGTAGTTTTGGTTAGACTGGGCTTCACTTACTTTGACCTTTGTGGCCAGGGCCAGGTCGAGTTTGGGCAGGCAGGCTGAGAAGAGGTGGTGGTAGGCCCCCAGGCGCAGCTCCTCGACGGTGCAGCGCTTCATGGCAGAGAGCAGGTAGGTGCTGAAGAAGAGGAAGGCCAGCGAGGTCACCGCGTAGGGCACCAGCAGGCCGTCCTTGAGGAAGAGGGGCAGCATGCTGCAGACAGAGGGCTGACAGTCACTCACCAGAGCAACCGTCACTTCTCTTAGTGAGACATATTTCAGAACTAGGTTACAATGGCCAAGTGTGTCATCCGACTCCAACAAGACCCACACTATTCAGTAGACAAATGTTTTGCATTCTGGAAAATACATACTTTATCAAATTGACAAAGCGGGTGCATTCAGCACCCTTACAAAAACTGTGCTTAAGCCTTGATTGGCGCTAATCATTTGAACAAAAGATGTACGTTTGAAACAATGGGAAGTGTGTGGATGCACATTACCAGCTATTCCAGTCGGGACTGTACTGGAGTGGCCCTACAACATGACCTGCTGTCCCTATACAAAGTGTGCTTAGTGAGGAGGCACGCCGGCTATGTGGCGTAAGCTACAGATATCCTTATCCTAAACCACGCGCACGACAATTAGTGCTGCCGGAAGAATTTATGGGCAGCTGTCGAAGGTTTGACCAGCTCCGCTGCCGGCCCGTCCTCCCAGCTCCCTCACACACTCTGTCCTTACTGTCGTCCCTGGATCTAATGACTCCTAAGCTGTTGTGAAAACAATTGTTCATTTGTGTATCTTTGTGTGTGTGTGTCCAAGCCACGGTTTAATGACAATCACGTTCCTTTGTGGTTCTCTGATAAATGCTTACCTAAACGTCGAGGCCTGAAGAAACCAGATGGTTACCAATGGCAGGTCATTCAACAGCAGACAGACGGGCCTGGGTACACAGTTAGAAAAACATTTAGAGATCACCGTAACAAACTCTTAGAACCCAACCGAGATGGTTTTGTGTTGAGCATGTGGCCAGTACTCTTTTCCACCACTCCCTGATCCCAGCGTTATGGCAGCGCTCTGGCGATCCAGTTACAGTCGCGCCTACAACCCCAATAATTGATACTCCCCAAACTACGCCCTGCTCCGCCGCCTGGCGTTCCTCCCCTAATCCCCGGACACGCATTACTGATTGATTCGGGAGACAGGTGCGACATATAATTCAATAGTTAATAAAGGAACAATCTGCCTAATCTAGATTAATAGATCAGCTAGATCTGTAACCGAAGCCGCGCGGTGGGATTGAGCTGCCGGTTTACAGCTACCTCGGGCTCTAAGTGTGATAGTGAGGCAAACGAGTTGGGAGCACTCGCTGTGTCACATTTTCACGTGGGAGGACATGCATTCAATGACCCTGAATGGTAATCAATGCCTACGGGTAGGTGGGACATGTTTCTACTTACAAGGCAGGCAGGAGGATGGACTTCTCGTGGACTTGGAAGGAGAAGAGGAAGAAGGCCAAGGATGAATTCACCTGATGGGAAACATCGCAACAGTTCACGGCAAATAAAAATCTATATCAACTCCATATTACATCAAACGTTTTGGAACGCATTTTCACTTACCAAAGCCAATTTGAACTGGAAAAATGTTGGCTTTGTCAAGAGTTTGATGGACGACGGTAGAGCAGCGGCGAGCGTTAAGGCAAAACTGAAAACAGCAACATTAAACAACAAAAACAATAAACCTATCAGCAATTATCCCAAACCCTCTTGCGATAAGGATAAGCATGCGCAGTCCAATATCGCTGCCCAGAAACCTAAGACACCAAGCAGAGTGCCTGCCTCGCTCTTTTTAAACATGGACCAGTCAACACATATGATACCAGCTATATGGGAAATGATCAAACAGTGGGCTCTGCTTAAAGTGACCCGGCATTCGTTTAACCCCCCTAATTGTCACTCGCTGGGGGTTGATACACGGGCAGGGAATGGGGCTAGCACATCCCGATGGAGGCCAGGGCCGCTAGTGAGTGAGAGGTGTGAGGGCGGCTGTGTCAGGGGGCTCGTTTATGCCTAAAGGGCTCCTGGGGAGCGATGAGGGACAGGGGTGTCGGGAGCGCCAACGCAGGCCTGCATGCGCTGGAGCGCTGCTTTGTGTGAAAGAGGAGGACGCTCAGTCAGTTAACACAACGGAGGTCACTTTTAAAGTGCTGACTCGTTCCAAAGCTCCTGGCACATTAGCAAACCGTATTCAAAACAAACTTTTAACAAATACTAGCAGACACTAACAGCCAGATGTTTTCGGTCAGTCAACAACCTAAAGAGTCGGGAAACGACGGTAAACTTTAGAGTGTTGGTTGTTTACGGAGCTTGGTTTGGGCAGTGTACACGGGTGGCGAAACTATAACAGGGGGAAATTGTAACACAGCTTTTCACTGACTTTTGTCATGTGTTTTGTTTTGAAATACACTCAAATAAGTCCAAGCTTAATCTCTAGTCTTAGCAGTCTGGCAGAAAGTGTCCATCCCTTAAACACAGGAGCACTAAATTTTGCCTGGTGGGTCACTGAAGCGCAAACCTCCATGATGGACAAGGCCGTTGTATTCCAAAGTCTCACTCAACGGCTCCAAAGAGACAGCTTTCACCAAGCTAACACTCTAAATTACAGATGGTGACTAGCCTAAAAAGTTCACAAAAAAATACTTTCTTGGCATTGAAACCACTGGTCATCTGACCGCCAAATGTTGTTCCAGTGCCCAGAGCAGCTGTGTTCAGAGGCTCTTAACCAGATATTACAGCAGGAGAATCTTATTTTCACTTAGCTTGATCCATGTCTTTCCTGTGTGAGGCGTCTCTAAGAAAGAGAGCGGGATTGAAGAGAAAGGGAGAGAGCTTAAAGGAGATGAAGAGACAGAGGACTTACCTGAGGTAGAGCTGGGAATCAGTGGACAAGACGCTCCTGATCTTTATCAGGATGTTCAAGCTGCACCATGTGTTGGCCACTTTATCCTGCCGCAAAACACACAGATTACATTAATACATTGTGCAACGCAATACTAAATAATAACTCAATAATACTAATGATACCAACCTAATATCGATTACATGAACTATTTTAAATCACTGTGCCAAAGGTATCTAAGTTACAAAACTTATTTTAGTTTAGAGACTTAAAAACATGGCTAGCATTTTTTCGTTTTGAAGAGAAAGCAAATAAGTGACATTGCTCTTGAGTAATCATTTCCCAACTGAAAGTGCCGTAAAGATTCCACTGGCATTCCGGAGAGCGTTTGTACAGGGAAAGAGCTTGGCGAGGCACTACCACGCTCATAAATCCCTCCTGTCAGAGGCTGGACATCAGAAACAGCAGTGGACTTCTTTGTAAACTTTGGGAACAAGGGTTAAATGTTCAGAGACACAATTCTACGTCGGCTGCAGATTGAGACCACCCATAGAAGAGGCCCTGCTGTATTCCACACACCGGCTAGCATGTGATGACAACTCGTTCAAACTGTTGTTTGTATCAGTGAGAGGAGCTACACTTGGCAGCGTGATTCGGTTGATAAAGGCCCCCCCGAGCAGCAGTTGTGCTGGGACCAGGGGACCTTAATGCACAAGCCACTGCTGACTACTTTACCGCAGAGGATAGAGATGCGATTTGCAGATCGGCTCGGTCTTTCTTTCCGATCCAGAGAGCCGTCTAACGGTGGGGGGACACTGTCTAGGAAACCATGTTCTGTGATGTCTTCTTCCCTCTTGACACAGCTGCTCAGAGGCCAGCTGTGTGGAGGTTACAGCCGGCCTAGTCAGCAGGCACTTCGTCGTTGTCTCGGGCCCACCAACCCTAGTCTCGCCTGCCCTGCTCCAAATAACTACTACCGGAATGTTCCTTCAATGGCAACACATGAACGCCGCAGAGTGGGGGGGGGGGGCTTGGGGGGATTTGCAGCATCGGCAAATGCGAAAGGGGGAAGCGCACCCTCACCTATAAGCTAGTGTGGAATTTCACAGCCAGCAGCATTTGGTGCCATTTTTGTGAGCAGCGGCAACCTGAGATGACCAAGTGCAGCTCAGTGGGTAAACTTACAACTGCTGCCCCCCCTTCCACCTCCCCCAAATCCCATACCCTCACCACCACCCCCAGCAGCTTCCCTGGCCAGTCACGCCGACTCCACCCCCCTTCTGGCCCTCTCCGCTTGTCCCCATGGCTTCTGCTTACGTGCACAGTTTCCCCATTAGCTCAGTCCTGGCTTCCTCTAAGGCCTCTCACACTATCACCACAGGGGATATAGAATCGCTCACACCTCTGTGTATTATGTTTGCATCATTACAAAGACAAATACTGGCCTTGCATACTGCCCCCTAGGCCCCCCGGTAGAATTTTCAATTACTTCGCACATCCACGACACCTTGGGAAACTGTAGAAATGTCGTGGGGGGGGTTAGGGAAAGGCGATATGTGAGCCTTGGACCGCCGAGTTCTGTCCCTTTGGACTCCCTGGTGACAAGCTTTTAAATGGCGCCAGGGAAGCGTCTCTCTGATGTCCTGACCGATGGCTGTCCGCCCGTCACTTCCTCCTCCGACCCCCCCCGTTCCCTGGTGCGACTGACCACACTGTGGGGACATGCGTTGCATGTTCGCTCATCAGGGACGCAGGCCCCTGCCAAGCGTCGTCGGATGTGACCTGACATGACTAAAGCGCAGCGCTGGCACCAAACCACACAGCTTAAACATGGCTGGCCAATGACGTGCTGAAAAGCGCGTGGCAATAAATTTGATAGATTTATCTGTTCGGCCCATCACAACCCCCCCCCCCATCCCTCCTAAAAAGGGGCAGTGAAACCGATCTGCTGACCTTTTGCCATTTTATTCCTCTGTTTTCGTTGATCCTGTGGGGTATCCATTTCCAATTGGCTAGGCGCTGGGGAATTGATGGAGAGTAGCAGGTTGCATCCACAGAGTTGTGTGGAGGACATGGAGGGCTGTGGGGTGGTCTGTCTTTAGCCCTTCTTAAATGCAAAGAGGCGTCTGATTCGCCAGTTAAGAGGAGTGATTACTTAGGGCCAATCTGCCAGTGTACATTTATTTGGCTCCAATATCCAGTTCCAAGGTTAAGTTTAAAATGCTAGATCTAAAAAAGAAACCTTACACCTTAAGACCTTTACACACCGGGGGTGTAACGGATAAACAACACGAAAATGCGAATTTGACACATCAAAACTAACCTGATTGTAAATGGTTATGTTTTTATTCGCCTGACAAAACTCGAACTTGTTTAAAAAAAAAATTAAAAAAATAAAAGCCGCTTTTTCGTCCTGTTCGAAAGGACCCATAACTAATGCATGCATTCGAAAAAAAACTTATTGATTTGCGAATTAATCACACAAAAAAACATCCCCGGTGTGTAAAGACCTTTAGAATTACATATGATAACCTGAAGAGAGCCGCTGCTTCATCCAGCAGTTTCTTTTTAGAATACATTTTAGTGATATGTAATGGTATACTGCATAATAATGCTTCCTTGACATACACACCTCAAACAGGCCCCGTGCTACAGGAAAAATCCTGCTGATGACCTGCAGCGCCTGGTTGGGGTCAAAGAGGAATGGCAGCCAACAGAGGGCAAAGGTCGCCAAAACGGTCAGCCCAATCTTCACCAGTAGGAACAACCTTGGCGACCAAATAAAACGGACACAGGCAACGTTTCAGACGTGCGAACAAAACACACTAACACAGTACTAGATGTTGTTTTGCACTCTGTAAAACTAAAGCTAAACTCTTAAACCAGCGTGTGACAACTGAGCCATGTCCCCCAATCTCCCATATAGGGTTTTAAGCCCCTGCCCAGTGAAATGCAATGAAAGCCATGCAAGAGTCAAAAGTGTTTGGGTGGAGGTAGGGCCCCCGCCTCCGCTGCAGTTCGGAAACCTGCCGGTAGAGTTGCGCGCGCGCACACACACACACACACACACACACACACACACACACACACACACACACACACACACACACACACACACACACACACACACACACACACACACACACACACACACACACACACACACACACAGGAATAGCTGAGGAGTTTGGGCATGACAAGTGTCATCTGGACATATCTGCCCTCTGGCCACCTAATCCAGCTATCCATTGGCTCCCAAATGCCCTTGGTACTTTGTTACTAGATAAACAGAAGTAACACTCGCACGAGGCAGAGTCCCATACGATTACATCAGTATTTGTGAGTCCGTTCTGCAAGTCCCCATAGAAGGAGGCATGGCTTAGGTCTAAAAATGTCATACACGAACAGGCCAATTTGATTGAGTGAGCAAAAGCTGCTGATTGGATTATTTCAATTAATTTAATGGCGTGTAAAAAACAAGTCCACGGGATTGCGCGGACACCAGCGTACCCTCGGCCCATCAGGCCCTGTTTTGCACACTTTCCCAGCAAGTAGCAGAAGAAGGGCAGGGCGTGGTAGAGCTCCATCTGTTTGTAGTTGAGAGCCAGGCTGAAGGCCAGAGAGCCAAGCACATCCCAGCCCAGTCCCAACCCCAGCACTCCCCATACGGCCAGCCCCAGGCTCACACCGTTATATCTGATGCACAGTCAAAGTTAATAGGTCAAACCGTTGCGGTCAGTCGAGGATAGTGTGCTGTGTTTATTCTGGCCTCTAGCTTCTCTTGCTGCCAAACATTTTAGTAAAGGATACTGGAAATGGCCATGGTCTATGAGGATTAGACCTGGGTAGAGCAGGATGCAGAGGAGAGTGCAAACCTATACAGGAGAAGAACAGAAGGTTAGTAAAGAACTTAAGCCATCTTTTGACATTACAAAGTTGACTACATTAAATTTCTACTTGTTTAAATACAAATACCAAAACATGTACGGTTAAAACATCCTATTTCTTATCTTGTGTTATAGACCAATATAGTTTAGATCCTGCAACCTTACCTTCTTTTTAGAAGACCCATCAGTTAGGTAAAAACAGTATAAAACAACCGCTGGAATGTATATCAATATTTCTGCAACAAGAACTGGGAAAGGTAAAGAAAACAACATATTCAGATTTCATGCAAATATCAAATATACTATATTGACCTAGAGTAAAAAATAAACCATACAATCTTTGTCTTAGCGCTGAAAATAGTGAGGTATGTTCTGAGTCTCAAACTGACTGCTAGATATCTTACCTGTAGCTCTCATGAATAATTTATGTGCTGAGCTTTCATAACCCCGGGACAGGTGTAACTCCACCCAATCTGGGTTGATTAGCTTGGCTCTGCCATAAGCACATACATAGAGTCACAATGGATCACAATTATCTACTACCTGTGCTACACAAACGAGCCATAAGGACATAGGTTTTTTTCTACTGACCAGCACAAGGTCTTTGATTCCATATTAGGCATATGGTGATTGTGTTTTTCGAACAGTAAGTGAAAGAATGTTGTAGCTAAATGACAAAAGAGCAATAGGATCAACTACTTTTCAACTTACACATTGGCACACAACAGACTGTGATAAGCTGTAAGAGGGGGGTAGTCAAGGCCCCAGAAGTTGAGGTCATTGTCAGTAGTGTTGATGTACCTATAAGAGTTCAAACAATGGCTTCGTTATTGTCCCTTAGCACAGTGGTTCCCAATCCAGTCCTCAAATACCCCCAGCAATGCCAGGAATTGGATCTTCCCTAGTACCAGCACACCTGGTGCAATTAGTCAAGGCCTTGCAGTATGTGACTAATTACACCAGGTGTGCTAGACACAGGGAAGTTTAAATACCTGGAAAGGGAACCACTGACCCAGCAGACTAAGACTATCTGCAAGAACACATTTCAAGAACAGGTATAAACTAACCATTCATTAACTGGGAGGTTGTACGTCACTTCTTGCCAGTGCCGTTGAGCTTCATAGTCGCCAAACATGGGGGGTTTGCCTGCACCTAAAAAGAGATCATCATAAACTCTCCAAATGATCGATCTTTGTGATCACATTTTAGCTTAGCAAGTCACTGTCTACCTTACCATAAACCTGAAGTTGCTTAAATGTTAACTATAATCCAGCGATAATTATATCAAACAATAAAGTCGGAGATTGTTAATGCAACGAGCATAAATTATTGATAACACAAAACACATAATATATTCCTCGTTCTGAACGATGCAGCATCCAGCGTGCGGTAGTACGCACCGGCTAACGACGTTGCATTATGCTTACCTGAATATGAGTTCAATGAAACACCCCATCTAATCGTGAGACTGGTCAAGACACAAAGGGTTATGAGATTCCAGGTTTCCATACCTGGAGAAGTCAAAATGTGTCTTATGGCATTTAGAACTGGCTGGGAATAGTCTGCTTTGACCAATTGTTTACATTTCCTGGGTACGTCATCCACCAGAGCTTCGTAACGCGCTCTCATTCGACATTGGCCGATGACGAGTTCCTAAATGGCTCATTTGCTGACAGACCGGGTAGACCTGCATGGTTGAGCTTGTTGGACCAGCCAATGACGAACATTTGTGTTTCTCTCTCTATATATAAATCTATATGCGCCTACACGATAACATGCTAAACTTAAACAGGTGATCTAAGCAAGCTGTAGGGCAGCGACTGTAGACGTGTCAGTTCTCAAATTGTCTTATGGGAGATACACTGTAGTCTAGCAGTCAAACTGTCATCAGGACCGAATTATCAAAAATGATCAGTTAGGAACACAGTCCATCAATGGTTTCTTAAATAATTAGGTAAGTCAATTTGTTGTGTGTATAAGAAATCACACATGCACAACGCGCGCGCGCGCACACACACACACACACACACACACACACACACACACACACACACACACACTATAAAACTGCATCTTTATGATTTTAGAGATGAGTGTACTGTATTAAACAAATCTCCCACACCCCCCCCCCCCCCACACACACACACAAAACATGTTATTCAGAGCCAACATATGCCTTCAAAATGTGTTTAAATTTGCTATACTATAAGCCTATCTATTATATGATGCCTTGAATGACACAAATTTAGAAAAGAAAACACGACAAGTAGGCATTTATCATCAAATAATTGCATATTTTATAGTATTTCAGTACAGGAGTTAAAATCATGCACATTTCTGTTCCGAAGAACCCTGCAGGTATATTGTCAGGTCACAATCTGTTGGACCAACCAAGATCTCGGCTGGAAAACAGACAGCGCGTGCACCTATTATTTTTGTGGTTTGTTCATAGATTGCTCTTCATCAACAGGACTGTTCTAACCCAGTGTGAGCGTCTAACAATTACTTTTGACAGCCATATACCCTACCCTTTCAGTATGCGTAATGCACGATAATGATCACCAAAAAATACATTAAAAAACATACTTCAAAATGCAAACAATACATCGACCTAATTCAGAGGCGTGCAACACCCACCTCAATAAGTCATATCAATATTTGCACATAGGGCAAATCCTATGTGACTTTGGAATAAGGTGATATCTCGTTTCAAGATGTTGTGAGTTGTTGGTGGCATTCACTCCTTGTGCTTTTCTCATCAATTATGTATAAATAATAATAACCTTGGACAACTGCTGATTTGCAATGACACTTTCATTACAATGAGATGTCTTATAACTCATTGCCCATTAGTTATTAATGTCTGCATGCCAGCTTTATTTTGTCATTTATTGCTTCATCTCCGTGCTATTTAAATATTCAGTTACAGCTGTATCTACGTTTACTGTGAACTTTGCCTGCGAGGTCCTGGATGATGGTAGAAGATGTTCTTACAACACTTTTCGTTCTAATGTCATGTAGCTGTTATCTGCAAGAGCCACCAGGAGATAGTGTTGAGAGGGTGGAATACTGTTTTGTGTGAAGTGCATACAAATATGGGGGAAAAGACCAACCTACATTTTAATACTCTCACACACACAATGCACACACATCGTCAACGACGCGTGCGCCAATTTTGGAGATGGTGGTTGGGGCTAGAGTGTTTCTGGGCACGTCTGCATCTTTTCCATGGACTTTCAAAACGCTGGACCTCTAGCACAGGTGTTCCAATGTATGACAGTCGAGAACAAGACAGTAATGTGCTCCTGCTATTTGTTTTACATTCAGCGATTTACCAAAAATTAGCATTACATTATTATGGTTGTCAATTTAGAAATCAGTCAGTTCAGAAATTGAAAACCACAAATTATATATTTAAGCAAAAATAAGCCCAAAATGTATTTATGTTACAGTTTCTTATTTTTTTATAATCTAGATTCTGGACCAATGGCAGAGGATGATAAAATATTGTATCATTGAGTTTAGATTAAATATTCTTATTTTTTTTTATTAACATACACCAGTCCCTCTCTTCAAATAACTAATTTTCACAACGTTCTGTGTATAACCGCACTTCAGAAATTAAATTCAAAAGTCGGATGTCAGCTTTCATCCCAGAGCTCAATGATCTTGAACAAGATAGAAAAAATATATAAAATGAAAATCTTTAACATATTCAGGATTGCAGTTTTTTTCCCTACATTAGGACATTTTCTGTTGACATTTATTCAAAGTCAATAACACTTACATAAGGCCTACAAAAATTATTACTTATCGAAAAACCAATAATACACATGAGTCTATAATGCTAGATTCGCGAATCATAGACCTCTTGTTCAGATTTAAGATTAAGGTAATTTTGTCTAATTTAATTGGAATCTGTCCTGTTCACTGTCTGTCACAATCTACATATTCAGTGTAGCATGCACAGGGCGTTATTAGTTCACTCGGCCAAGAATAGATTTTCACTCGACATATAAGAGTCCATTCTTAACCATCATTATGGCTGTATTGTGTCCACGAAGAAAAAGTAGCTCAAACAGCCGCTAACTCCAACAGATTATGTTTCTCATTATCATATGATTTGATGCTCACGAAAGCACATGGCCAATTCATTCTGTTCAGTATTTATTTTATCTTTCACCGTAAAACAGACAAAAAGTAAATGTCAATAAACGCCTCCTAGCGGTTCCAGTTTTAGCGACTTGAGCTCGTGCGCGGGACATATATTCAAATGTATGGAAATTACGAGACTAAAATATTGTAATGTAAGAAACTGTGGTAACAATTGAATAACTAATTTACAATGTAATATTAATATTTCTTTTTTTTCTGAATAGACATTGTTTGACAATACATTTGAGGTACCCAGGTAGGCCTAATATACCTACCAATTTGCTGAGGCTTTATTTTAAATTGAATTAATTTGTTTTAACTAATTGGAATACTTCGGATAACACTTTTCTCAAGCCATGAGATTTCTTTGCATCACGAAATACAAACATAGACCATTTAATACTTAAGTCTTCCTGTAAAAAAAAATCCAGATCCATCCACTTCATTTTGCTGTGTAATTAATATGCTTTCAATTTAAACAGTAGCCTATATTATCTGACTTGAAACATTCAATATTTAAATAAATTGAATTCGGAGTCAGTTGATGGAATGATGCATTAGGTCCTTCAGTCTTAATGGTATTAGGAATCGCCGAAACCTTCCTTAGCGTGAAAGTGAATTCAAGAAGTTACCTCACTATTTTCCTTTCCCAGGGTAGGGCCTATCAGTTAAAACTAATTGTCACAAATCGACCAATATGTGTCATAAAGGTTAAACGGATTAGCCAGACACAATGAGTTTTGTATTTACAGCAGCAGGAATTTCAAGCGTGTTTCCCTTGTATTATAATTAGCATTTGCACTATTGATATGTCAAATTGTCTTTGGAGTAAAATAAAACGAATTAAATAAATCAAAAAAGGCATTTTTGTTGAAATTTGTTGAAATTATTTTTAACTGTTGCAAGCATGAATGCAGCGTAATATATTTGTGAAGGACTTATACGACATAACCCTGTAACTCCTGGGTAATTGTTCTAGCTAAACGTATGTCAATACTTATAATACGAGCACAATTTATTAAAGCATGAGGTATTAAAGCATATCTCTGTTATGTATTCAACATTTTCGTTATTGAATTTATAAACTTTCTTGTGATATTAATTTTATGCAGTAAGTGAGGTAAGCCCTTGGAAATGAAATTAACAATCATAATGAAATGGGCTACTTCTTATTTCTTAAATTTATTTACAAACGAATTCAGTTTACAACACATAGCATAGAATTACATATATTTGATTTATAAACAGGCTATTTGTTCAGAGCTTTTTTGTGTTTTATAAAGGAAGCACAGTTGCTTTGGTTTCTCAAACCAAGCTTCCATGAAATAAAATAGAAAGTGTAACAAGGTTTCTAACTACATTTGATACAGTTTCGTCAACAAAATCTAAATAGTAAAAGGCAAACAAGTTAAATCCTTTTCTTTTTACAAATATATACAGCTATTACCTGTACAGAAAGCTTTCCTTTTATTTTAGTCTCTTTTTTAAGTCTTTACATGGCTACAGTTTGGCGGACAGACAATGTCCAGTGCTGCCTATTATTCGTGTTGTATACAGTCAACTCCCAAAGTTCTTATAAAAAAGCATGTGCCGTTCTCACGGAGAAGACCATTTTGACATTGCTGCCGTCGCTGCTGGTAAAAACTGTCCCGAAATTATATTAGAGGGTACGCTGAGAATTGGCGCAATTGCAGCTGATGTCCGGGTAAGTGCGTGGGCACTCAACAACGCCGACTGAACAGTCACTGGAGGCCTGAGGAAAGTCTGAGCACCTTGTGAGGCACTGGACACCCCAATTATGTTTTCTATACTAAAAGAATGTCTACTTGAGGGCTCCGACTTGATCATAGACGCAGTGCTCATGTTGTTCAGCTGCAACTGCAGACTTGGACTAAGTTGGGAGTTGAATGCTTTTCGGTTCAGCTCTGCAGACGACAAAAGAGGAACAGTCGGAGGAAGCATTGGACCCACCGGCGGTAAGTAAGGATATTGTAGCGCGGCTGGATGAGGATAGGCTGGGTGAATTCCGTAGTGACGTCCATAAGGATTCCCAATACTGTATGCCCCAAAACTTTGCATCATAAGGGCGGTTTGCTCCCTCAGAATATCAGGCTGGTGTCTCTTAAACCGTTTCCTCCGTCTCAGAAAGCTGCCGTTGTCAAACATATCTTCCGATTGGGGGTCCAATGTCCAGTAGTTGCCCTTGCCAGGGTTGCCCGGCTCCCGAGGAATTTTGACAAAGCAGTCGTTCAATGACAGGTTGTGGCGGATGGAGTTCTGCCATGCTGGAAACTTCTCCCGGTAGTAGGGAAAGCGGCTGCTTATAAACTCACAGATCCCGCTGAGTGTGAGTTTCTTCTGTGGGCTCTGGAGAATAGACATAGTGATGAGCGCGATGTAGGAATAAGGGGGCTTTACCAAGCTGTTCTTTTGCTTGCTCTGTGTGGGACCCGAGACGCTCTCGTGTCCGTCTCCTTTGGTCTCCCCTTCCCCGGCACTCTCACATGGGCTACCGGACCTCTCCTTTACGTCAATCTCTTCCACCTCCTCCGGCCGTTCGTGCATGCCTTGGCTGTCGCAGTCGCTGTCCCTTTCCATTCCCTCATCGCCTTCGCCGACCACGTCAATATCCACATCTTCGGCTGTGAGCACCGTCTGACCGGACATGTCGCTGGCACTATTTCCTCCAGACAGGGTCATCACAGCTTACTTTACTACGGAATAACCACGGATATGTGAGTTCGTGCGCAGACCTTTTTCGTCCGATCAGATGTCGCCAAATCTAAATGCAGGTCAGACCGGCCTGACAAAGAAACTTTGAAAAATATTTCTCCAGCCAAGATTTTATAGAATTCGAGCTTCTGTGCTTCACGCCTGATGTCCCTTGGTTGCTGTCCTAACTTTGAAAGAATTACTTTTGAGTGCAAAGTCAAGATGACACATGCATTTAAAGCCAGTTTTAGGGACTGTCTGATAGATTACTGTTCAGTTTAAGATATACTATCAGTGCAACCACGTGATCAGATGACGTCAGACGTCCTATTGTTAAACAATGCAAACTGAAGTTGTTTCATGGATTTGTCAACAAAGGGACAACAGCAATACCGCTCTCCACTACTTTCTGTCTATGTTCGTCCATCATATACACCATTTAACTATAGTATAGGAAGGGGGGTATGGGGGGAAATCGGCGTGCATGTTTGAAAGATGCGGTGCGCATTCCTCGGCTTCGCAAAACCAAGTCTTTACTTTAGCCTACTTAAACAAATTGTGAGATCCGGTGAATGAAAACGTCGACAGCTAAGTTTACATAATCTCAATTAGTTATTATTATTTATTCGTCATATTGCATGAATAGAATAGAGTAGGTATTTACACATTTTTGAGACATAGCCTAATAGCCTATTATGTCGCATGCCACTTTAGACACGTGTAATATTTGTAATGCTTAACGCTGTTATCATTTCATCGTTTCCTAATGTGTAGATTTCTTCACTATATAGTCTACAGACATATGCATACATTTAACGTGAACTCGAGGATATTATGTCGATTTATTCCGTGGATTTGCCAAAGATGAGAAGAATATTGAGCAACAACAATGGAAAGAATAAATAAAGATTTCTTAACGGGTTTAGAAGAGGTGTTAACGACCTAATCATTGCCCGTGTTAGCATTTGAAAAAAGTAGGAAATGCAGGACTGGGTGAATGCAAAGAAACCATTCACAACCATGAAGGTGCACGATGTAGTCTATATGGGGAGTTCTCAAGAAAGGATGTCGAAACGATTACAAAAACGTAAACGTTTCCTGCGTTGCATGAGAAAATGTTGCCCCATAGCCTATCATTGTAGAGGGAATTATAAAAAGAATAAGTGCCGTCTATACTGTCTGAATATTTTGCATATAGGCTATTGGCTAACGGCTCAGGTAAACAGTATTTATCCTTTTTTAAAAATATTAACATAATGCTTTAACCGAATAATTTAAATTGAGGAACTATTACATAGACATATGGTGGTTTTTATAAAGTTTATTTATTTATTTATCGTGAACTGATTAGACTTTTTCAAATTGAGAGCAAAATCAACAATTACTCTATATCAGATAAAACAATTTTTACATTTGCCTCGGATAATATATATTAAAATGATTGCTATACACTACAAGTTCGTTTGTCCATTAAAAAGGAAAATCATCTCTCTGCATTGCATATCTCTACTACCAAAAGAGGGCAGTTACACTCTTCACTCTATAGAATCGACATCGTCATCTCGTAAATATAGTTCTATAGGCCTTCTGAAAGGAAAAAAAAACGTTATTTTTGTGCGTTGCGCCTCCTATATTATTTTTTAGATACGGACAATCTTGCACCGACTTTTAATTTGAAAGCAAAACATATTATTTAGTCGTTAACCGAACGCTGTATTTGTGGTTAAAATTAATCTGTAAACAAGCACCCCTCCAACGACCTTTGCTGTTTTAAGGCAAATTCGATTATCTAAATATCCTGGATAGGGACGTGTGCCACCCCTGCAATTCTTTTCAGATAAAAGTCAAATGAATCAAATGATTTAATTAATAATGGTGTGCCTGGTGAAATGAGAACAAGGTTCCCGATTAGACATGCTTTGTGCTAATCCTTTACCCAGGAAAGCAGCCGGTGACCTGTGTGATTTGCCATCTATCAATACAGACTACTTAACAGATGAAGTCAGTATACCTTCTAATCTGACACGTAACATTTTATCCTATTGGACATATTGCATTGTCTTTTTTACTTTGCAAAGACTGTTAATGTACAGTGGGCTTTTATCCTATTTACTTCCTGTATTTGGTTAATAGGGACAAGTGAAATATACCCTTTTTTCTTTAAATTGGATGCGCTGTGTTGTGAAAGACTGAGTCACTGGCGATATTACACCAAGAGGGGATCAAACCCGTCCTTCTTGTGATCTTTTGAAGCCTCATAAATCCGGTTTTATACCTCCGCAGTTTGTTAATGAAATGTACATTTAAGCACACATGCACGGCTTATCCCTTCAAAACCTTTTAGAATAATAAGCTAACTCTCCTGCACGAACCATTAGAGGACGCAGCGATAGCAGGTGACGGAGCGGATACAGTGTGCATGTGATTACCAAGCAAGGTCACGAAGCACATACTTCCCAAATAGCAAAACGGTATGGAATTTCTGCCTAATTAAATTGCTGAAATAAAGTCAAATGAAATTGAATTGAAGGGTGTTCAATGTACAGAACTGTGATGGAAATAATCTCCATGCAGCCTTGTGGAAATATAAAAGCATGGAATGATGGATGCGCAGATCATGTGTAGCCTGATGATGTGCCCGTGTAGACATTCGATTTCTTGCTAAAACCTCATACAATTTAAATTGTCCAGCAAAAATAATTAAACAATTGTATCCACTAACAAGCCGCATGAGCCTATTGTTACTTGATTGTTGTTGACTGTGCTTCGGTTAAGTGCTGGTTGCAAAATCAGAAGAGTTATATGCCGACATCGGTTTATCAAATTGGTTAGATGAACGTGTAGATTGAATCTGTATGTGTTGATTAATTTATTTATACACGTTATGCTATTTATGCCAAATATGTGTGTGAAATAATTTGATTTAATTGTTATCTATATACAGAAAAATTTATGTAAAATTAAAGAAACATTCGTAATCAGTTTTTAATTAACATTTCCAACATTATTCAAGTTGGATGCTTAACTAATGTAAATATACGAAACCTTATTCAACTTTTCGCATGAGGCTATGCATGGCTTTTCCTGATTTTTAAAACAAATATTTCGTCATATCAGCTATATGGATAATGGCGTTGCTAGCCAGTATACATTATTATTAAATGGTTATGATTATTATTATTATTATTATTATTATTATTATTAATAATAATAATAATAATAGTAATAATAATAATATTTATTTATTATTAATTATCATTACAATTAAGTTTATAATTATTGTAGGAATATACTTGTCAGCACGTCATATTTCATAAAAATCCTGCACTTTCTCCCCTTTTTAAGCATGTTAAGGTTTAGAGTTTTTCATTCCCTCAAGGCTATGCTTAGATCTCAGCCATTTTTTGGAATTCGCTATTTTCACCCCCTTGAAGAATCCACTCTATCAACCTGCAGCTTTCTGTCAAACAATATGATGTAGCTCATTTTTAACCGTCCCCTTGGTGGAATCATTCCAGGGTCTATTTCGTTACAACAATGCACAGTTTAAGCCAATAGCAGAAACTCCGTGTCGCATCCATTTGATGTGCCTGTATAACGACATAATTGCAAACACACAAAGCATGGAATGGTAGGATGCGACAAAAAAGAAGTATAAGCCCCTACACAGAGACAATAGGCCCACTGAGAGTTTAACCACAAATATATATGGTAATATTGCATCTAAAATAATGATTGCTTGTTGCTTATGCTCTAGGGCGAGCTTCACCTAAATAAAAACAACGAAGCTGATTTCTGAATGGCAGATATTTTTTTTATAAATGCAGTGTAAACCAAACCCAATCGAAAGTATAGTGTCGGCCTATAAATCGAAATTTAGGCCTGTAGTCAATCAAAATATGATAGATAACATCCAATTTCATAAAGTTTTATGTTTTTTAATGTGTTTTTTCATATTGTCATCTTTCGTTGTGTACTTTACTTACGTCTCTCTGCAAAAGCTCACAATGTCGGAATTTGAACAGCATCTCCGTAGTGCCTCGCTGTGTTGAGTGGTGCTACAGTGAGAAAGTAACACCTCCTGCTAAATTTGAGCCGGATTAACATGCCAATGAGCCTTGTTAAGTATGTGCAATGTTACCTAGTTTGTAGCCTTTATTGTCATTTAGATCAGGGCTGCAGTTGCACATTAGCAAGACGGGAAAGTTTCGAGGAGATTTTACAGGACAAAATTCACTTAGGTCTATTTACCGTCCTTAACACAAATCATGTCCATGAACATATAAAAAAATTTTTTGTGTACAAATTATTTATCCAAAATGCGTTGTATTATGTATTGAATATCGCATTAGCAAGCCTCGTGTTAAAATGTTAACATTACATTTAATGATCCGATTTACACGCTGTAACTATTTATTTAGGCTGACGTTTATTACGCACACAAAAAATACCAAATCCCCAAAAGTGTTAATTTATTCGAGCAAATTATAGTCATTACTTGAGTAGCAAAAGGGGTCAGGATTAACTAATCCATGTATTACCTTTTTGGGTTGTGGTCTGTAGTTTATTGCACCTCTAAAAATGGGCCCTGTCATATGCCATCGATATGACGAAGTTTTGAATGAAAATGAAAAGCGCATTATATACTGAATTAAAATTCATATTTCAGGAACCTGTCATGTTTTAACCTAATGTGCATGTTTCTCGTGGCACCTGTGGTGACCCCTGAACTCAATCTGTTCTTGCCTATTGATGCGAACATATTTGTACCATCCCCATAAATTACCTTTTCTTTACGTTGGTTATAAGGCCAATAAAGTGTCAGATTGCACCCAAAAATGCTTTATTTACTACATACTCAATTTGAAGGAGATGATTTGTATTGATTCGAATTGTTAAACAATGTGGAACCTTTAGCTTTAGGTGCATGTCCAAGAAGAACACCCAAAGGCACATCTTATAAAAAATCATCCCTTTATTAATATATATTTTAAATACCTTTCTAATTATGATATTATTAAGATGTTTGATTTACTATTTCTATTTCTAAATAAACGCATTTAAACATCTTATTTCAAAATATGTTTTTTAGATGTCCCCATTAAATAAATTGTTCAGTTGCCTCATATATAGTCATCTGGGAAATTTTTCTTTTCATCGTCAATTATAACAAAGGCTGGAAGAGTAAAAATTTGTCAAACAGATATTGATGTACTGCTGTGATTGGATATGGGAATAAATATTGTAAGAACTACAATAAATAGTAGAGTTACCAGATTCACAGTTTAATGTTTACATGTTAAATTGGTAAAGTATGATTAATTTTTTTTTAAATAAATAATATATATATATATATATATATATATATATATATATATATATATATATATATATATATATATATATATATATATATATATATATATACACACACACAACTTATTCTAAATTAATTTAAATTTCTGTTGCTTTTCACTGTCCCATTAAGTATTGTAAAAATTATTATTCCACTGCTATACACCTGTTGAGAAAATGTAGTCAAATCTATACTTCTATAACATTTTAGCACATACAAAGTGAAAAGCCATGAACATGAACGAACATCAATTAATCCTTTTAGAATTCTTCCTTAAGATGCCATCAATGGCACCACTTGTTCTACAATGTGTATGTCTAGGTATGGCCTTTGTCATTAACCAATAATTCACCCTTCTTTAGTCCCATATAACTTTGCTGCTCTGTACTTTTACAAATGCCTGCAGGCTATAAATACTAATGAAATCTCTTTTCTTAATTTGATTTTGCTGGTACACTTGGCGTTATGGCTGAACTTTCCCACGAGAGAGGCTGATTGAGTGCTCTCAAGTCCTTATGGAAGCGGGAAAACATTCCAAAGAGACAGCGAGATCATTTCCATAATTACCAGGATTGCCAGCCTAATGACCTTCTAGAACAATAAAAAGGTCTCTTGGTAATTCCATTTCTGTCTCTGACATTCAAAAGATTCCCATCTTACATGTTTGAGTATTCACAAGATAACAAGTGTACATTTTTGCCTTTTTGACCAAAAGAGCAGTCCATTTAATTAGTCTCAACACTGCTTCCAAACTATGAAAGAGGTCTACTTGTGCCTCCATTGCTCGTCCGCTGCTCGAAGTTGGATAATTTATGGGCCAGGGAGATTATAAAGATGGATCTTCAAGGCAATCAATTTTCATGTTGCGATTTTGAATGGTGGGATAGAAATGAAGTGCAGAATAATTAAAAAGATCACAAGTCCCCTCTTGCATGTAATAATGAGTGGTTCCACTACAGTGCCGGAGGACTCCCTTTGATTTGACTGAGAGCATGTCCGGTCCAGTCTCACACACAATGGAGGTTTTCACCGTTGAGCATATTTGCTCCATGAGTTTTTTGGACTGCAAGGGTATTTGCACACCAGGCCATCATAAGCCGATATTGTCTCTTAAATATGGGTTGCATGGATGTACGAATTTGAAGCCAGTTGGCTTGAAAGCCATTGGGGTGGCTGTTTAGAATATTCAATATAAAAGAAACAATGTTCAATGTGTTAGAGTTCTGGATCAAAATATAAAAATTCTTGTTTTAAACATGAGTCAATGTGTTGGCCTATTGCAGGCCAAACTGTGGTCTATTGTTTGCCACACTTCGGTTCAGTCAAAATAAAAGTATATTCATCTGCCTTTAGGTTTTCCAGCATACAAACTACAAGCTACTGAATGTTTCTTTCCACTATTTGCATTTATGAGAAAAGACTATTGTCTGTTTTTTTATTTTTAAAGAAACCGTTCTTGATCTTCCAGTGAGACTATTCTGGTGCAGTCTGACATTACCCTGCTCATTATGCATGTTGACAGCAGGAGTGAAAGGACACTGAAGTCTGCTGGCCTGTGCACTCTGAAACAGATGGTCCTCACGTGTGACTGGCTTTCTCGGCTGGAAGGGTAATGACACCTGACAGTGGTTCACAATGGATATCATTCTGTCAGTCACTTAGCTAACTCAACATTGCCACGGAGGAGAGAAAAGGAGACACAAAGCTGGCTAGAAAGGGACAAAATAGCACGTTATATCATCCACTGGCTAGGACTCTGCTTTGGGCATTTGCTAATTTAGTGTGGATTCCCTCTTAAAATATATTGACATGTGGTAATTGGTATCCTCAGATTGATTTCCTCTGCACAGCGGTGTCCAGACATGACTCGCAGTAGAACATAGGGACACCCAAGAAAATAGAGGAGTGACTTTGTCTGGGTGTGTGTGTGTGTGTGTGTGTGTGTGTGTGTGTGTGTGTGTGTGTGTGTGGGTGTGTGTGTGTGTGAGGAGACTTCTTGTCACAATGGTATTATGGAAAGATGTGGTCATCATGCTTGAATTGTTTCTTGTACAATAATAATTGTGCTTCCTGTCCAAGATTAATTGTGTTAGTAAATGGTTTAGGAATCACACAATGAATACATTATTTGTTTTATGTTCAATGAATTACCTTTCAATTGAATAAACATGATTAAAAAAAGCACACTGTATCTTTAAATTCTGTTTGTGCGTAACCTTGATACCTTGATAAGGGTATCCTATCAATCCTGTATCCTCTAAATATAGTCACTGCTTCTAAATTGCATCCATGTGAACAAAGTGTATTGTCATGTGCCATCTGTTGGCTGCAACAGGTAGTGACACAGTACATGATCATGACTGTCCATAGTTTATTATAACACACATAATATCATTTTGGTTGTTTTTTGGGTCAGAATTATAACATTGACACAACATTTTGTGAAATCGGTATATTTAAAAAGACCAAATATACAGATGTATTGACTCTTGCTATGAATGTTCTACAATATTGTTAATATGCGACCTGGTCACATTATAACTGAGGGTTCCTTTTTTACTAAAGTGGTACCCCTCATAGGCCATGATCCTTTCTGAACAATTTGTCACGTCCAAACGGTTTAGTGAAACCTCTGAATGACAGCAGTCAACAAACAGCTGGTCACTGTTGGCCTTGTTCTTCACAGCACATGCCTCTGGTTAGATGAGAATTAGCAGATGAACCAGCAGAGAATCAGACTATTTGTATTATTTAAACACATCATAAAATCATCAAAGCATGGTGGCAGCCTTTCCCCCGAAGCCTGCAAACTCACAGCTCACCAGAGTGAACCAAAGGACCAGCTAAACGGCTAATGGAGCCATGTGACTCCAACTTGAGAGAGCAGCACAGAACAGCAAATGTAATTATCATGTTAGAATACTACATGAAAACAATGTATACTAGAAATTAGAGGGTATTCCTGTCAGATGACATTCGTTAGGCGGCTAATCGCATTTCGAACAACCATCCGCCTTCTTTGAATTTTATCAAATGTTTGCGAAGGGCCTAATGTGCTGAACGCAATCAGCAAATCCACTGGTGAATGTGTGCCGGCGTCTGCACCCAGTGCTCCCCTGCCTCGGGTGCCTTGATGTCGCTGTGAGGAGGGCCCTGAGGATGGATCAAAGGCAGACTGTAGATATACCCTAGTCCCCCCCTCCCTCTCTCTCTCTCTCTCTCTCTCTCTCTCTCTCTCTCTCTCTCTCTCTCTCTCTCTCTCTCTCTCTCTCTCTCTCTCTCTCTCTCTCTCTCTCTCTCTCTCTCTCTCCCTCTCCTTCTATTTTCTCTTTTAGACTCGCTCTCTCTTTTTTTTCTCTCTGTCACTTTAGTACAGATTTTCTGTGCTCTAGCAATTCTTTTGTGCTGCAGCCATCATGATGGACTGTCATGCAATCGCATGGCAAACGACCTTACCATGTATATCATGGGTTTGCCATGCAATCTCATGGCAAACGACCTTACCACATATATCAGTATGTAAATGATAATGTCACAGCCATGACATAATAATGATGACACAGACCGTTGTGCGGATGTGAAAACCTGCAAAATGCATCCCGTGTTATCAGGAGAGCATGCTCTCTTATCTGCTGCAGATTGACATCATGGACGTTTTGACTGGTGTGGGTCTAATGATCGTGCACCACACCGGCCTCCTGTTCCCCCCGTCCTACAAAGAGCCCTCCAAATATTCTGACGTGCACAAAGGCTCCATTCTCCTCTGTGTTGCTCTTCTTTATCACCCAGCCCCAGGGCATATCAGGGCCCTCAAACCCCTGTATTGTCTGACCAAAACCACATATTACATTTTCGGTGCAAAAGCCATTTCATTGAGCTGCTGCAGGAATTCCTTGCTGGGTCAGTACATGCTATGGACACACATCTGAGACAAAGCAAGCCAGTGAAGGATAATATTGAGGAAGTTACATACATTTCAAGTTTTGTAGGCAATGTCACTTTTTCACATGCCATGGTGTCGGAGATGTGGATAAAGATTCCTCCACTGAGGGGGATCTGTCGACTTTTTGCTCCCTCAAGCTATCCAAAATGTCTCTCTGCATATGTAATGTTATGCAGTCCATTAGGAATTCTGGATTTCCCCATCAGGAATGTTAACTGAATGGAGAATGGAAACCAAGAGGACTTACTGTTCACTGTGACACTTAACAATGAAAAAAGAAAAGACCCATGTTAAACCAACCAGTAACGTCGTTTATCATTCCCCTCCAAATTACAAAAGGAAAAGCAATCATTTGAGATATTAAACCGTCTCTATCTTTTTCTTTCTGGATTGTTAAAACGTTTATGCGCTTATGTATTTATTTTTATTGAAATTGTCTGTTTTTCTAGTTATTTAGTAATTTCAAGCTGCAGAGTATAGATGCTATGCATATTTTGAATGACCTGTTGCTGTGGGCATGCTGTAAAGAGATTGCTCGTTTACAGTACACAGTGTTGGCAACCACTGAATGGGATTCCTCAGAATAAAGTATCAGTGAAAGTGGTCCATTTGGTTTGAGTTCTATCAGCCAAGTGCTACTTTCCTGTACGCAGGAACCTCAACCAAAGCCCATGGTTGTCTTCTAGAGATCTTTCTTTATTTAGCACATTAGGCCCTCTGTAAACATTTCATGGATTTCAAAGAAGGCTCCCCTTGTTTCAAATTGCTTTTGACGAAGGTCCCTGGTCATCTGACGTCCACTAATGGCTGGCATAGATGGTTGTCAAAGTAGAATCTAATTACCTTTGCACACACCAAACAGTAAACATGCATCTCCGGAGGTGAGTAGGCTTCTTGTAGCCATGAAAACTTTAAACCGACAATTGTGTTTACAGATCAGTGGCATGTATTATAATAGCATAGGCTATTAATGTGGGACCAAACGTATTTATTACAACCCAAACTCTACTAACACAATTAGCCTCTCCTGTCCGAGGTTATCACAGGGGAAACAAACACACTTCTGTTTGTACAACTTCAAATGGGGCAAAATGTTTTCTTACTGGACTGTCTGTTTACTCACATGTACAAGTACTGTTCTTAAAGCAAAATAAATGCGCAATCATTTGTTATGACAAGTACTAAATGGATATGGTGGGCCCGTTTACAGTCTAAATGAAGTGAGCAGCATGTCCATTGCACAACATGTCTCCCCGACCCGCTCCATTCTGTGGGCATCTGTCCAATAGTCGTACAGAGGACCAAAGTTCATTCTGCACTGTTGTTGTCCGTCTGGTGTATAGCGTGATCTACAGGCCATAATAAACCCAGGGGACCTGACGGTCACTGTGGCCTGGTTGTCGACTTGAGTGTGTCTGTGTGTGTGCTCACATGTGCATGTGTGTGTGTGTGTGTGTGTGCGTATGTGTGTTTGTCTGTGCCTGTTTCTGTGTGGCAGTTTCAGTAAGGAATGAGGAGTCTTGGTTTCAACAAATATATACATGTTTTTGTGTCATATTTTCACAAATCAAATGTATTGTCAATGATAGCTGCCTCGGTGGTTTTGGTTTGGTTGTGTGTGTCCGTCGTTCCCCCCGGGGACCAGGCCTCTATGTATGGGTGCAAGGCGGAGAGAAGCCCTATAGCTGCCCACCAGGCTGCTCTCCAGTGTATTCTAGGCTCCTTACTCACCCCTCACATGCGGATGACTCTGGCGTCTGGTTTCACATTAAAATTAGGATGACATCGGGCAAGTCACAAATGTCACCCGCTGCCCCCCACAATGCCCAGCATGTTTCCAACGCACCACAACTTGACCTCGGTCGGCAAGGGTCAAGACCTTTAGCAGTGAATATAATGCATAATTCATGTCAATATCAACGCTAGCAAGGACATCCAGCTAACCATGGCTGCAATTGTTGCACGCTCCCGTTCTGCCAGTGGTCCTCCACTAGCATCCACCAGGTACTAAGTGCATGTCAGAGTGACCCACCAATGTGGAGTTGTGTTACAGTGGAAGCCATTGGCTGTGAGTTGTTGTCCCGCCCTGGAGTGATCATTTGTTTCCCCCGCTGAAGGTCTCTGTTTCCCGGTCCCTGGCAGGACCAAATTAAGAGGTGCACCCTGGATGGATGAGTGCCTGAGGGATGAAGGATTGGCGGACAGGCCAGATTTTTCCTTTTTTTTCTTGTCTTCTTCCTTTTTTTTTCTAAAATGGTGGGCTGTCAGACAGATGAGCCATGAGTTGAATAACGTTGGTGTTGTTTCCTGTTTCCCTCCTTGTGTCAGCTCTCTGAAATTGCATGACATAACGCGTCAAGGCCAACGTTACAAGGCCCCTGTTTTCAGGTTTTAAATGTTTACCTTGAGAACACATACATGCGTGAAACAAAAAACAGACGCGGAAAGGGGCGAGGCATCAGGTTGCCGCCAACATTGTGACAAGTGTGCAACAACTTCCCGCCCAGTGTTTACGACGGCGGACCGCAGTGCCCTCAGGAGTGAAGGGGCCAGAGCAGCAGACAGGTCAAAGGGCGTGCCGGCCCAAGATGAAATACTTCACAGCGTGGTAGATATCCTGTCTGGTCCGACAAGGGGTTAGGTCACAAAATAGATATTGATCCAAGTGTCTCACACGTTCGACTAAGCTGTTTGTGTGGCTCAGTGTTGTCCGAAATAGATAAAAATAAATGATAGCTTGAGAAGTGCTGTCACGGCGACGCGGTCAGACAGCGATCCAGCGGTCCAAGGAAAGAAAGGGAACCTTGCCTGAGATGAGATTTTGTCTCACGGGCTGTGGCAGAGCTCTGGTCACGACCACTCTACGTTCCGTTTGATGATCAATCAGCTGTGAAATTAAACGTAAGGGGGGGCAAATATAGCCAACCTCAGAATATCCAGATGAGTCAATGTTGTTTAATGGTGATAACTATGTACACAATACTTAATGTACTTCATGGATACAATGAAAAGAGATTTTGTTGACTATTTATGTCTGGGGCATTATTTCACACACCCCTCTTTGTCGACTGCATGTTTTGCTCGGAAGGCCGCCTAATCTCTCGTCCCGGTCAGCTCCCAAACAATGGCCAGTGCCTCATGTGACTCTGTTGTTGGAGAGAAGAAGAGAAGTGACCCATCCATACTTGAGGCTGGTTGTTGTCACGTCTATGTGTCATATTCAGCACTACCAGTGAGAGAGCATGTGAGAGAGAGTGAGAGAGAGGGGGGAGAGAGGGGGAGGGGGTCCTTACTGCAATTTTACACCCTTTTAGCCCCATCATCACCACTTTGACCACCAACCTCAACTGTCCCAGACCCAGCACATAGCAAATAAAAACCAATTGAATGTCTTTGTTTCAGCCAGAATTGCATGAAACAGAGTGTTGGAACCCATCCTTTCATCCTCGTCGGGTTATTTATCCATGAAGGCCGGCTCCTTATCATTTGGTGGCATTTAGGGCTTCCAGGACATGTAAGAGAAGTGCAGGTAATTTGTATGTTAATGGCTCAATGACATGTAGTTAAGGTAAGTGTGTGGCTGAACGCCTCGCTGGAGCTGTCGATGACGGCTGAGAGGAGAGGGCATCCCAGACAGAATGGATGAAGCAAAGGCCTCACGGGGAAGTAGTGGTGGTGAATACGAATAGAAGCACAAGAGTCACTCAAATCAAATGTCGTTCTCTCTGCTGAATTGTGTTTGTGTACCCCAGCAAAAAACTGGAACAATGGAAAATTGCTGATTTTTCATTATGCTAGCCGACTGATACTTCCCAGGCGTGAAGTGCGGAGTGTGTGACATCTCACATTTCTGTAGATCTCTTAATTGGGTGAATCATGTATTTATTTAAAGGTGTAATGACTACAGTTTAATATTTATTTTTGTCAGTAGACAGTCTTTTTAAAATCTATGTCCAGTGTCTTTTTTAGTTAAGGGACCGTGCTTACATCACCAATGCGTGCAACCTTTTGTAGTTCTGCAATTCAACAACATTAAAGTAAAAATAAGTCTTTACTACGTAATCCCGGAGATGAAAAGCATAATTTGCCACAATGTTTATTATCACTGCGATGTCATTACCCGTGGAAAGTGGATAAACAATTTGTTAAAAAGTGCACCACAATTGCGAATCCTAAACAGCCTCTCTATGCAATTAAACACCATGCCGGCTAGTCTCGACGAGCAGAGAAACATACCATCTCAGAGATGCAAGAAGTTGTGTACCGTCTATGCTAATGTTTGGGATATTAGCATACACAGTTGTAATTAAGGCATAATTAGAGAGACAAATGGTGCTGTGAAGCTCTGAGCCTTGGCGCCCGAGTCTGTTTGTCAGCATCCTCTTGTTTAGTGGGCTAAAACTGCTTTATGAAACGAGGGCTGCATTAATTGTTATCATTTCCTTGGAAAGCAAATAGGTGCCGGGCTGTGCCCGCGACCCGGAGAGGAGCGAGCAGGAGAGGGACCCGGGACAAATTAGTGTGGAAAATGAGAGTGTCGAAATTGGAGAGGGATTAGATCGGACGATAATGAAGCAATTAAAGAGTAAGCGCTCAGCACTCAGGTGCCTTTGCCGAGCTCCGGTTCACTCCAGCTGCTTGCAGACGCTCCAACGTAAATATATTCCCAGCGGTGAGGGGAGGAAACACTCACCGCTAATACATCACTTACAGGGACGGGGAGGAGGCCGCAACACAACACAAATAGTACACAGGAGCAGGTGGAACAAGCTCGGGCAAAATGATACCTGGTAGAGAGATAAAAACGTGTTACTGCCTTCTGCCTCTCCGTCACGCCGGCTCATCAGAGAGGTTTTGAACGTGTCGCGCGCTCACTGTCATAAAATGTTCTCACCAAAAGGTTATTTCATTTCATTTCATTTTTTTTATAGGAGGAATCTACTGTTGTTTTATTTAGGAATACACTGCAGTTTCTATTGGTGGGTGAAGAGACAGGGGGAAAAGAGGAGAAGAGCGAGGAGAGGGGAAAACAGCTGAATATACCATTGGTGCTTGACCCCCTGGATGGTGTAATAAAGACCCACCCAAAGACAACAGTTCAGAAAGTCCTTTGTCCTCCTAAAAGAGTATTTAATTTTTAACATAAACTTGTACTTAGGTATGCATGAACTTTGGTCAAGTCCACAGACATGTGTGTAATGGCTTTTAATGGATGACGGCCATGTGCTCGGTAATGATGTCAGGGCCCTCTCCCTCTCTCTCTTTGGCAGGCCCCCCTCTCTGATTGAGGAGGCCCTAATGTACATTTAATTTGGAGTGATGTATGGTGGGGATGGGTGAGTGAGATGGGGGGGGGGGTGGGGGATCAGGCAGGGATTTTGGGGGTGAGGGGGTGGGGGCTGAGGTGCTTCTGTCTGTGAGGATGAGAGGTGGGATGTGCGGTGGCAGGGCGGTGCACGGAGATGTGGTCTGGGTCGGGGCTGCAGGATTGGGGGGTTCTGCCACTCTGCCAACACTGACACCCTAACTAGGATTAATGACAGCGCACCGTCCAGTGTTCCTCCAGACACACACACACACACACACACACACACACACACACACACACACACACTCCTCAAAGCCTCCGCCCTGCCACATTTACCCCGGACAATGCGGAGGGGAGGGACGCTTGCTCCTGGTTTTCCACTGAGAGACCAAGAAATCCGAATGCAGACGACGGAACCCCCCTCTTTGCCTTTTCAAAGACCTCTGGGGCCCCCCTCGTCCCACTTCAAATGGAGTGGATGAATGCTGAATCAATGTTTTTAGTGTTGCTCATCACCATCTTTATTCCATTCCCATTGTTTCCTGGCAGATTGAAGGGGTATTGATGGCCATGACTGTGGCTATCAAGGCTTTGACATCCCTCAGGGGAATTAGGAGCGGCACGGTGCAAACAGATCCTCAGACTAAAATTGAACCATTGCATTGAAGCAGAAAGTGATATTAAAAGACACAAAAACACAATCAATTGAACAATGTTTACAAAAGTATGATGCATATCTGTCTTTCGTTTTAGTCTGTCTGATTTTGTTTATTTTCTATTATGTTTTTAGATTTAAATTCCAACGTTACCAGATAATTTAGAACTACTGAGAAATTAAATACAAAACATCAATTATTCCGAATAAATAACTTTGGTAATAAATAAATGTCAATAACATTGGTACCTGTACAAAGACAAGGAACAACATGGTAATGTAATAATCAAGTTATAATTTTAAAAAGACTCTGCTTTCCAAGTCGTAAAGCTATACTTAGCTAAACATTATTGTCGGCTAGTTCAAATTATGGCTCACTGAGGCTAAGTCCGCAGTTCTCTTATTTATTGAGATTAACTCAATGATAACAACTGATAATTAGGTAAATTGTGTTTTAGGCTGCAAACCTGATAAAACATCATACAAATAAATACATTAGTTTGCATGAATGATTATTATAATAATCAATAATTGATTTTCACAGCTTGTTTTTACACATTTACTTCCTTGTTATACAGATTATACTGTATAATATATATATATATATATATATATATATATATATATATATATATATATATATATATATATATATATATATATATATATTTTTTTAAATACATTCTTTATATTTTATTTCTAAAGTTTTTATTTGTAAGGAAACTTATTTATTAGTTTTTCAGTACATCCCATTACATTATTTGCAATTTCTAGCTGGATTATTTCTGGATCAATACATTAAATTAACATAAACTGCTATACCAAAATCATATTAATAATGTTGAATTATTCAGACAATCTACAGGGAGACATAACATTGCATGAATTCTAAGATAATGTGAAAGGATAACACTTGAAAGAATCAGGATATTATCATGTCGCACCCCAACCAATGGAAATGTTTCAGGTACAGCTGCTAATAAAACTGTTATGAAACTGTTAAGTTTAAATTTTTTAGAAATGAATAAAAGACAAAGTGACTTCAGATTGGCTCCTTGGTAGTTACAGCCTGAAAAATAAAACTTTACCCTCCAGCTTTCATTTGTGGATGTGGAACAAAATTGTAACTTCTATCTCTTCCTGTCCATCTCAGACTCCATTTTGGCCCCTCAACATTCAGAGATTCATTAGTATCATCCACTGTGTTTAACTAAGCATCGAATGAACACTGAGCTAATTCCAAATTCTCTCTGTCATCCTCGTTTCTAGCGCTGGACTCCGTAATAAATGTTGTAGGGGGGGAGACGAGCCGCATCGAATGAATGGTGAACGGGATTCATCAGGCGCAGGGTGGGGGAGAAGAGCGACCAAGATCCAATTATATATATTCATTAAGTGATAATGATATCATGGTCTTTTAACTGGGAAGAAAAGGAGCGTAATTGAATAATAACAGTTGTACAGTCCCAGAGGAGCGGGCCCTCTCCATCCCAACACAGTGACCCCTGGGGCTGGGGACGGGGGGACGGGGGGGAGTCAACACTCCACGATTGATGGAATTCTATTACTCGGTGATAGATTTATTATGAAGGGCCGAGTGGACTAGCCGCGCCACTTTGTCATTCACACTAATCAGCCGGTTTAGGTTGCCCCCTTTTGGTGTGTGTCTCTCTACCCCCTGCCATGTCCATACCCCCCCTCCCCCCACCCCCCTTTCCCCTGTCCACAAAGACAAGGTTAGGGGCGCCTGACAGACAGTCTCGGTTGCCATGTTGGGCCCTGGCCCTGCTACAAATGGGCCAGCTGAGCTCTCTGACCTCCAGGGTGAGGCCTCATTTGTTTATTAATGGCGGGCATGTGCAACACCATAAGGGTGTGTGTCACAGGGATCAACAGCCTTTGTGGGGCAGCCCCCACCGCACACACATACACACACACACACACACACACACACACATACACACACACACACAATCACACACACTCGTAGCCCCAGCCTAGGAGAGAAACAATTTGTAAACACTTAGGATGAGGAGACGCACTCGTGTGGGTTACCTTTCACTTAGCATGCTAAGTGTGTTGGACTGACGGGAGGACAAAAGGCACTAATACCTACTAGAATTAGTAGAGCGACACCGCACGGACATATACGCCCACGCCCACACACACACACACACCGCTTTTCATGCCTGTTTTCCTTATTGTTGCTGATTTCATCGTGACTCCCTCCATGAAAATCTATTTTAGCCACGTCATGCTGTTGCCTAGCAAAGCGGGGCCCATATTGTAAACAGTTCCAGGATGCACATCGTGACAGTAGTTCACTTACAGAAAGTGAATGATTGTATGTTTTTAACAAGTTTTGTAAAGTGTAGGCTGTGGTGAATATCTATCAGTACCTGTGTGTGTGTGTAGTGTCTCTACGGGTGTGTGTGTGTGTGTTGTGTGTGGGAGTGAGCGTGGACCAGCAAAGAGAGAGAGGCGGCTGTGATCCTCCTCGGCGTGAGCCTGGATTAGTGGGAGAGACTGAAGAAGCTCATTATCACGGCGCTCCCAGCGGACCGCTGGCTTGTCTGTTTACTTATGGCTTGTCCCACACGTTCACTGGTCGGCTCCCAGATAACATAACTGGCCCAGTGGGCCCCCCCCCCCCCCCCCAGTCCTGTCGGCCCTGCTCTCAGGAGCGTGTTGCGGCTGACATACTAACAGGTCCCTTAAGCCCTAGGGGAAGGGCCCCGGGACTCTCTGGAAGTGACAGGGTGGGTTTGTGCTCACGGCAAGTGGGAGCTTCAAGTCTCCATGTTTGTGTGAGGTACAGAGAGAAAGAGAGAGAGAGTGTAAGTCATTTTTGTTTGCGTGCCAGTGTGTTTGCTCACATGTGGTAAAGCATGGGTTTTTGTCGGGGTGTATGTTTCCCGTTTATATCTCTCCCTCCTCGGATGATCCTCGCGGGTGCCATCGCTGTCGTAGGTGATCCTTCAGCTCCTCGTTATCACAGTCTCACTCTTACAAGTGGCCGGCCGGCAGGTCTGCAAGACATTAAAGCAGTGTGCTCTCCGCTTGATGGGCGCTCCGCAATCTATGACAGACCTTTTCCCAATCCCCCCCCCCCGCCCCCTGCCCCCTCTCCCTCTCTCTCTCTCCACCCTCCTCTCTCGCCAAAATCCCCCAAATCCCGAACTTCAGTGGTGGTCAGACAACGCTTTTCCCTACCCCACTGTTTAGAGCTGGCCGCCTTTGATGCAAACTCATATTTGTTTTCGACAAAGGCCCATCCCCTGGATGCTATAGGCAAAGATAAATATTTTGAAGTTTCATGGACATCAATAATTGATTCGTGTTTCCCAACAAAGCACGACAGGCGGTTCACACGGTTTGGCGGTGCTTTTGTCTGGGCCAGCGTACAACGGAGAAATGCAAAGACGAGAATAATGTTTACCCTGGCGGTACTGCAATTAGCCAGCCCGCTATGGAGCGTACGTGTGTCCGATGCTTTGGCAGGACTGGCTCGAATTAAAGAGCCATCGTGAACAAGCACAATTCTGGCTTTTGTTTACGTGCGGTGGAGGGGAGCGGTAAACACGCTGGGCTGGGCTCCGCACACACACACACACACACACACACACACACACACACACACACACACACACACACACACACACACACGGGCTGTGTTTTGATAGGATCATGTGAGTCAGGCCTGTGCAGTCCCCCCACCTCACTGTCTGTTGTCTCGTTTCTCACACAGTCACACACAAACACACTAAGCTTTTACTAGAACTCACTCGTCTCTCACTCACACACAAACACACCCACACGCGCGCGCACACACACACACGCACACACACTCTCACAGTCAGCAGTCATTACTTCATTAATGGAAGCAGCTCTCATTTAGCTTCTTAATGACGGTCCTGGATGAATAGCCCGTTGCTCTGCCGCTGATCCTGACTGGATTAGGGATGACTGATCTCCTGGGCTGCTGTGACAGGAGCCAGCCTCGGCTCCATTCTCCCACAGGCCCATTCTCCACGGAGCCCCGGGTCGCAGCAGCAACAGGCAGCCCTAACCTGGGACAACCTGGGAGCCTCACAGCCTGAGAGCCTAACCTGTCCTGGGGGTAAGAGAAGGTTCCCCCGCACCCCCTCTTTGATCACCTTCCCTGTGTGGTTTTTTCATTCACCCCCCCCCCCCCCCTCTCCCTCCCTCTCTCTTCTGGTCCTCTCATCTGAGCCCGGGGACATCCTCAGGGGCCTCCCCTAGTTAAAGCGTGTAACACGCCCCCCCAGGACCTGTCCTGAGCCCCTCCAGTCAACCCCTATTAGTGATCCATGGGGCCCTCCAGGCTGGAGCTGCCAGGGGCCCCCAGACCTGGGCCCCCATCAAGGGACAGTGGGCTCTGTCTGGAACACCCAGCAAGCCCACTGGAGACCGCCGAGACTGGGCCAGGCTTAATTAGACAAGGTTGCGAGGCTTAGGCCCTTTATTAAGACTTCATCAGAGCTGTCGGGTCAGCCTGTGACAGCTGTGGGCAGAGTGCTGGGGGCTGGGTAGTAGCTGAGAGGACCTGGGCAGGGCCAAGGTGGGCCTATGGGGCACTGATAGTGACGTAACATTATTTACGAGATAGGACGGGATACTGGCAATTAAAAAGGTGTGAATCAAAGACTGTCCCACCAAACCTACGTTTATTGACATGCATTTGCAGCTGTGTACCACAATACAAAAGAGATTCCGCCTACTAATGTTTCTATCTTGGCAGAAAACGTTATTCGGGCAAATACGAAAGTGGGTTGATGATATCCTGCCTCTTCAAACGCTCCTCTGAACCCCTCCTTAATCCACCACACTCCCCGTGAACACATTGTGAAAGCAACAATTAGCCTTTTAATACGACGTAGACTGGACATTTAATAACGCTTCTTCGATGATCATTGATAGCCCGCGTCCCCGTTCCCAGCGGGAGAGCTTTCCCGGGAGTGTCTATGTGTGCTGATGATGATGATGAGGCAGGGCTAGGTAATGTAATCCCCCCTCCCCACCACCACCACCACCACCCCCACCACCCCACCCCCCTTTGCCCTCCGTTACCCCACAGTGTGCCCAAGGCAGTGGGCGCCCCGGCGACTGTGACTAGTGGGTCTGCTCCCTTCAGCACCACCACTCATCTCCCTCTTTAATGTCATTTAGCTGCAGGGTGGCCACCGCCTCACTCCTCCCATTAATCCCTTTCCAAATGCCATAACATTTCCCAAAAAGCCCCTGCTTCTTAAAGCCGATAATTAGAATGTCTATTTAAAGTTCACCGCTCCCTCGCCGTTATCAATTAAAATACGTTTAAGGGGGGATCCGCAGCGATCGTCAACAAATTAGAATTTGTGCCTCCTCTGCTTGTGTCAAAGTGGGCGAACGTGAGGGGATGAAATGGTTTGTCTGAGGGAGGAGGGCAGGGGGAGTCATTACCGAGGCGCTCGTCGTTACCACGGCGCTTGTCGCCACGCGTGTTTAGCGCCGCCGCCGCGGTGGAAAACTTTGTTATCGGGCTCGTGTTTGAATACACAGCAGACGGTTTTGAATATAGGACGTCTTTCTGTCCCCTTTGTTACAGAGGAAGAGGGGCCTCTATGTCCAGTCAAAGGAAAGTCGCCAAAGGAAAGTGGGCAGCGAACAAAATGAAAGGGAGACATCTAACTTTGAAAACATTATGATTTATTGACTTATTCGTTTGGAGAAGGACAATCTGTTCACGAGACAATGGGACAACGGAAATGTCATGGTTTGATATCTTTATCCAGATCTTGTTCTGTACCACTAATAATCCCGGCTTGATTATGATGCATTGGAGTCACACAGGAAAGCGATCGTTTTCCAAGGAAGTCCAAACCTTATTGTTGGGAACGTACCATCTGGTTCTCAAAGGGGTCCGCTCCCACATTCATCTTCCCCGGGACGACGCAGCAGAGCCTCTTTCAGGAGCCGTGCCAAGACTGATTGGCAATGAATTATGTATGCCTTTAGTAAATCACGATATTTGTCTGACAATGTGATGCTGAATATTACATGCCGGATTAGGATGGGAACATGTGGCAAGTGATTATTTCTTGTCACAGCCTCATTAGGCCCGGTTTGGATATGTGATGCGGATGTGGATAAACTGTTATGACACGATCACAATGTTCCCCACTACCTTATCAAAGTCTCACTGGCCTCAACTTTCATCCCCACAGACTGTTGTGTCTGTTGATGGGACAGTGTCACGTTGAAGTGGACTTCCTGCAGGATCCCATTCCTTTAAGGGCATTTAATCCTGCCAACAATAACCCATTGTGGAACCGAGGCACACTGTAAACAGAAGTTCACACTTATTTCGATTAAAACACTTCAAATGATACATTATATAATTATACAATACAAGACTTCAATACGTGACTCAAAAGTGATACTGGAAGAATGGTCAAGACAGGGGTGACGGATGAACAAGGAGCCATGTTGGAAATCGGCGTGAGCTCCGGGAATGCCATTGACGCA